>RJWJ010002023.1:0-61703 GCA_004363605.1 Indri indri | reverse complement strand
AGTCTCGCTCTTGCTCAGGCTGGTCTCGAACTCCTGAGCTCAGAACGATCCGCCCACCTCGGCCTCCCAGAGTGCTAGGATTACAGGCGTGAGCCACCGTGCCCGGCCCTGAATTAGATAATTCTTATCTGGTGAAGTAAAGCAGTACTGACTGAAAGTAATTTTTTCTTGACATCATATATGAAAAGAAATTCACGACATGAATCCTTTTAAAGTCTGGGGCTTATTCTGTCATACCCCAAATAATTTCCCCTTTTGTGATGGCTGTGTGTACCACTAAAAAAAAGTGATGTTTTAAGATTGGCTTTCCTTTAATCATTGAAATATTTTAGCCAACATTATGCAGTAATCCAGGATTAAATGTAGAGGTTATCCGTGGTTCATACCTGTAATCGTAGCACTTTGGGAGGCTGAGGCAGAAGGATCACTTGATGCCAGGAGTTCAAAACCAGCCTGGACAGTAGCAAGACCCTGTCTCTACAAAAAATTTTTAAAAAATTAGCCAGGCTTGGTGGTGTACACCTATGATCACAGCTACTCAAGACACTGAGACTGGAGGATTGCTTGAGCCCAGTAGTTGGAGGCTGCAGTGAGCTATGATGGTGCCACTGTACTCTAGCCCAGGGCAACAGAGCCAGACTCTGCCTCAAAAAAAAAAAAAAAAAAAAAAAATTATATGGAGATCATGATCCTTACCTTAAACAATAGTAGGGGAGAAAAATAATCCTACATGTACCATTTTGTGTGATAGATAATAGGATCTATAAAGTACATATTATAGGTTATAAATTTTGATATGAACTGCATTTTAGATGATACTGTGGGATTATTTGTTTCCTTAGATGTGATTGTGAGGTTATGGTTATGTAGGAGAAAGTTCTCATTAGAAAATGCATGCTGGCTGGTCCAGGTGCAGTGGTGTTTACTATGGATCACAACCAGTTACACATTCCTTTGTTCCTTCTCCACTCCCACTGCTTCACTTGACTAGCCTTAAAAAAGAAAGAAAGAAAAAAAGAATGCACGTTAAATGTTATAATGCTTGCAACTTACTTTCAGATGGTATGATGAAAGTGTAAAAAGTATGTATTGAAGCAGTGGTGGGGAGACAGTTGGCAACATTTTCATAATTTGTAAACCCTTCAACTTTTCTTCCATTTCTTCCCCAGCAATATTTCGTAATAAAAAGATAGGGGAGAACAAAAATCTAAAAGAAAGGAGGAGATGGATTATTCATTATACATTATTGTGGCAACTGTATCCAGTTGGGGAAAATAATAAAGGCAGATTTGTGCCTTATACTGCACAGAAAAAAAGGTGTATTCCAGGTAGATTAAAACTCTGTAAAACTAGAAGATAAGAGACTGTTTTTACAAATCGGCATGGGAAACATTTTTTTAGACAAATTACATGCCCCAGAAGGAATTAATGAATTTAAAACATAAAGATGAAAAAAAGTTTGTATATATGATTGAAGAAACCACAACTTGAGTGACGGGCAAACTGGTAGAAAAGAAAAGAAAAAGAAAAACTCAACCTGAATGCCAGTGTGTGAATAATGTAAACAGGTAAGTCATAGAAGAAATACAAATTTCCCATATTCATGAAAAGATATTCAGTCTCGGCTGGGCGCAGTGGCTCACGCCTGTAATCCTAGCACTCTGGGAGGCCAACATGGACGGATCATTTGAGCTCAGGAGTTCGAGACCAGCCTGAGCAAGAATGAGACGCCATCTCTACTAAAAGAAATAGAAAGAAATTATCTGGACAACTAAAAATATATAGAGAAAAAATTAGCCGGGCATGGTGGTGCATGCCTGTAGTGCCAGCTACTTGGGAGGCTGAGGCAGGAGGATCGCCTGAGCCCAGGAGTTTGAGGTTGCTGTGAGCTAGGCTAAGGCCATGGCACTCACTCTAGCCAGGGCAACAGAGTGAGACTCTGTCTCAAAAGAAAAAAGATATTCAGTCTCACAAGTAATTAAGGAAATCAAATTGCCCCTTTTTTCTATGAAATTAACAAAAATTTGAAAGATTGATAATAGCTAGTATTGGTGAGGCTTTGCAATAGCAAAAATTAGAAACAAACTAATGTCAGTCAACAGGATAATAAATTATGACATTTCTGTACAGTGGAATACTATCCAGCTCTTAGAAGGAACGATATTGACATGGCAATATCTCCAATATAAACTTCTAAGTGAGAACTACAAATTATAGAAGTTATTAAAGTATGGCCCAATTTATATAAAAACAAATCTTACATATATGCTTGCGAATGCATAAAAAGTGATCTAGAAGAATATTCCCACACGCGTAAGAGGTTAGAAAGGGAGATTTTTACTTTATTAATACACATTTAATAAGCATGTGGTCTTTACTAACTGTAATTCTTTTTTTTTTTTCTTGTACCCATAACCATCAGCAAGAAGGATAACTGTAATTCTTGATTTCTTTTTCATGGCTGATAATAACCCTAGGATCTTATGTGTCTGGTATTGAGGTTAAGCTACATAATGGCTTAGAAAATCAAAAATGTCCAGGCTGGGCACGATGGCTCACACCTGTAATTCTAGTACTTTGGGAGGCCAAGGCAGGAGGATAACTTAAGGCCAAGAGTTTAAGACCAGCCTGGGCTTTTTAGTGAGACCCCATCTCTACAAAAAATTTTTTTAAATTGGCCAGTTATGGTGGCGTGCACCTATACTCCTAGCTACTTGGGAAGCTGAGGGAGCCCAGAAATTCAAGGTTACAGTGGGCTATGATTATGCCATTGCATTCCAGCCTGGGTGATACAGTGGGACCCTGTCTCTTAAAAAATAAAAAGTTCAAATGATAATTTGTTGGTGTTATTACGTTCCTTCATAAATATTGACGGAAAGCTGAAATTGTTATGCAAAGTGTTAAAGGTGAAAATTCATAGTTTTATTCCTTTTTGTAGATTTTTGATGAAATTGAGTCATGAAACTGTAACCATTGAATTGAAGAATGGAACACAGGTCCATGGAACAATCACAGGTATGGTGTTGGACTTCTTTTATAACACTTTTTTTGGTTTTTTTAAATTCCCTTCCACCTGCAAACCAGAATTCTTTTTTTGATATTATCATAGTATAGATCCAGATTGTTTTTGTCGGAACTATTTAATCGTTCTTATGTGAGTCTCACCTTAAGTATCTGTGCTACAACCAAACTGAATTCCCCAGGTTATCCTGTTTTCCAGCTATGCCTTTGCTTGTACGTGTTCCTCTGCCTAGAATGTTATTTCTTCTAAAATACATAAACTTTTTCTTTTATTAGAATTTTATGTTTCCTGTTAGATTGAGGTTAGAGGGTAGACTTTTCATTTCTGATTATCTTGGGTAAAAAATATATGGGAAAGGGAGGGGTGGTTCAGGGAACCATAATTTTACCTCACTAAGGCAATCGTTGTTTTGTTGTTGTTTTATCGTAGCTTCTTTTATTTCTTCTCGATTACCTGCAGGGGATTGGTTTCATTTTTGTTCGTTTTGGTTTTTTATGACAGTCACTGTTAGCATAACATTTGGGGGTATTTTCTTAATGTTTAGATCTTTACTTTGATGATATTGTATATTTAATATTTAAAGTCCACTGCTATTTTCTCATAGTAGGTATTACCAAAAATTGTGAAATTTCAAAAGAATTGATGAGCAAAATGAAAAAAAAAATGCTATCTTAGCATATGTTCCCACTGCGAAATATTTAAATTAGAAATTTATAAAACAACTTTTTAACATGTAGATCTAATATCTGTGTAAATGAAGAGAAATGTAAAGTGTTAAACTGATATTATTCATGGGTACGCTAGGACTTTGCAATACCAGTTGCTGTGGAAGGAAATCAGTAACAGTATAAGGTCATGACACAGTCTGTGACCATATCTGAGGAAGTATAATTGCTGTCCTGTTAAAATTCCATAAACAGTGAATTAGTCTGCTCTCTCCAGAGCACTGTTAGATGTATGGAACAGCCAGAGTATTGTTCTTGGCTTTTAGGAACTCAAAATCTGGTGATGGAACACATAAACACAAAAAATGTAAGCCATGGTTTGCCTAACATATATAGTAAGCACTTAATAAATGGATCTCCCAGGGGAAAAGTTGGCAGTAAATTGAAGGAGCAAAATCTAGTGAAAATCCAGTTCCCTCCTGTGGAAATAGAAAAACTCAAAACTGTTTCCTCTGCTCTCACAACACCACCAGCAGCAATCAGCACAGAAGGCTTCTGTGACTGAACATGGGGGTGGTTCTCCCCACCACCAGGAAAGCCATCGGTTCTTTTTGGGACAGTCTCACTCCATCAATCCCGGTAGAGTGCAGTGGCGTCGTTATAGCTCACTGCAACCTCAAACTCTTGGGCTCAAGTGATCCTCCTGTCTCAGCCTCCCAAGTAGCTGGGACTACAGGGCTGCATCACCATGCCAGGCTAATTTTTTCTATTTTTAGTAGAGACGGGGTCTCTCAGTCTGGTATCAAATGCCTGAGCTCAAGCAATCTCCCACCTTGGCCTCCCAGAGTGCTAGGATTATAGGCATGGGCCACTGCGCCAGCCAGGCCATCAGTTCCATAGTGAACACTAACTGGGTGTCTTCCAATTCAATTCTGACACTGTCCACCTGGAGACAGCATCACATCCCACAGGTTAAGGGCTCAGTCCCCAGGATTCACCCCCCCCCCACCCCCCACCCCCCCACACACACACCAGTTGCAATTCCGGGCCTCTTACTTCTGACTCACTGGCTTCAAGTTGAGGTTCCCATGACCCCCTCTTTGGGTTCGAAGAATTTACTAGAGTGGTTTATAGAACTCAGGGAAACATGTTTACTGGCTTATTATAAAGGATGTTACAAAGGATACAGATGAAAAGATACATAAGGCAAGGTATGTGGGAAAGGGTGAGGAGCTTCCATGCCCTCCCAGGGTACCACCCTCCAGGAATCTCCACGTGTTCAGCTGTCCAGAAGCTCTCTGAACCCCATCTTTGGCATTTTATGAAGACTTCATTGGATAGGGATGATTGGCAACCATGTAGAAATGTGATTGGACCAAAAGGGTATGATCTAATACTAATAGACTGGGGAAACCCAGCAAGGTCTATCTGTTCAGATTCTTCTTGGCTTCTCTGTGCAGCATTCCTTTCCCCAGGGTATGGGGCGGGACCCCTTCTGAATTTGAGGGTCTTATGACCCACAGTCAGAAAGGTGGGAGATCAGAGTCCTGCCTTGGGCTGGTGAAAAGCGAACAGGGAAAGGTCAGAGAGAGATTCTGTTTTCTGAGGCCTGAAGTGTCCCAACATAACAAAGACTGTGGGAGTTAGGAGCCTGGAACTGTGGATGAAAACCAATCAATGTAAATATATATATATAGATATAGATATATAGATATCAATATATATATATGTCATAATATCACACCTCCCCACTGACAACCACTATTGTAAGTTTCTCACTTCTTGTGTGAATATGTATTATACAAATATGTGAATACATATTCTTTTTTTTTTTTTTTTTTTTTTTTTTTTGAGACAGAGTCTCACTCTCTTGCCTGGGCGAGTGCCCTGGCGTCAGCCTAGCTCACAGCAACCTCAAACTCCTGGGCTCAAGCAATCCTACTGTCTCAGCCTCCCGAGTAGCTGGGACTACAGGCATGCGCCACCATGCCCAGCTAATTTTTTCTATATATATTTTTAGCTGTCCAATTTCTTTCTATTTTTGGTAGAGACGGGGTCTCGCTCTTGCTCAGGCTGATCTCGAACTCCTGAGCTCAAACGATCCACCCGCCTCAGCCTACCAGAGGGCTAGGATTACAGGCGTGAACCGTGAATACATATTCTTTTAGTCTTCACAATGGGGATAATCTACCATAGGGATATTGAGGATTAAATTAAAATGACTTAGCATTGATGTTCCTGGAACAGAGAAAGTTCATAAATCTTTTGCCCTCCCTGCATGGATCAAGGTCCCCAAGGAGATGGAATGTTTCAGGAGCATATTAATTTTAGGAAAGAAGAACTCTTTCTCTAACTGGGAGGAAGGAGGAAAGGATTAGTAATAAGGGAAAATTTGAGATGGATTTTGAGAAAGTTGAGAGAATTCATGTTTTCTGGTCTTAACTTTCAAACGAAAGAAATTAAGTAGGTCTTTAGTTATTCCATTTGTTTAGGTATAATTTGGTAAAGGCTTCAATAATCAGATTTTTCTACTATAATGCCTTACATTCATCCTGAAAACCTCTGCTTTGTATTTTGTAAAATCTCATACTAAAAATAATAGCTTAATGGGAAAAGCAGGTTGTGGCAGACCACTCAAAACCTGTGCAACTTTGAAATGAAAGTAGTAACAAAAATATAAAGCACAATTAAGAAGACATCTTTAATTCCTTGTAATAAGGAAAAATACTGCAGTACATATAGGGGCTTTACTTTAAGAGCAAAGGTGAGGATAACTTGCTGGAATGGGGGCAGTGTGAGGAAGTTACAGAAACAGTGGGAGAACCACACAATACATGCCTGCCAAACTGCAATAGGAGGAGGATACAGGACAGTGTGTATAAAGCCTGTGTACCAATCGCGGTTCCTCCATGGCTTGCTGCATTCACTTCTGTACGCATGCCTAACTGTACATAACATTAGTGTATTAGGAAAAATCTGTAGGAAGGAAAGACTGCTGCTGGTTTATACTGACATATTCCCCCCATTTACTGGTTGTCTATGTGCTAAATTGTGTCATGGATATTAATTCTGTAGAAAGACAGTATTCTTTTGTAAATAAAGTATTTACTGTGGCTTAATAGAGTAATTGGTCACCTGCCTTATAATGCTAACAGTTGCCCAATTTTTTTCCTCTTTAGGTGTGGATGTCAGCATGAATACACATCTTAAGGCTGTGAAAATGACCCTGAAGAATAGAGAACCTGTACAGCTAGAAACACTGAGTATTCGAGGAAATAACATTCGATATTTTATTCTACCAGACAGTTTACCTCTGGATACACTACTTGTGGATGTTGAACCTAAGGTGAAATCTAAGAAAAGGGAAGCTGGTAAGTTTGAAAGATTAGAAACATTTTTGCAAATGGCATATTTATACCCTAATCCACTATTCAAAATATAAACATTTGAAAACAACACAGGTTGGTTTGTTTGAAATTTCCTGTAATTGCCATGAGTACATATGGTATTTATTATAGCTCCTGGTGTTATTAAAAAGACTGATGCCTGTCCTGTCCAAAGGATTGATTGTTTCCTATCCTATTGTACACAGCCTTGTCATCACCCTCCCCACTTTGCAGGATTTGGAGATGGACTCTTTATTCATGATAGTCTGGAATTCCTTAATGACTTGGCATTGGGTACCCCCCTTTTCCTCCCTCCATTTTGTAATAATTTCTTCCCTTTCGCTTGCTCTGTTCTTCCTGGAATTCTTAATCATTGTGCCTTCTGCTTTTCTAATTCTTATCTTTTCGCTCATTTTTCTCTGTTTGTCTTTTTCTTCTATTCTCTGAGAAATTTTCTTGACCTTGCAATCTAGCACATACTTAGTTTTCAAGCCTCCTTGTTCTCTGATCATTTTTTCATAGAATTCTGTTCTTGTTTTATGGATATAATATTTTTTTCTTATCTCTGGTAAGATATTTTGCTGTTTGAAGTTTTATTCTGTACTTGGCATTGTTTTCTATGGTTTCTCTTTTTATTTGGTCTTTTACATTAAAGGCTATACTTCAGTGCCACGTGAGGCTACTCTAATATTCATGGCCGTCCAAAGGTGACGTAAGTTCATTTGGGTGCGATGTTCAACTAGAGTTAGGATGACCAGGTAATAGGGATATTGACTATGATTAGGTCAAATGACTTTTAAAGGAATGGACTTTGAGAGAAAAAGACATGGGGCAGAATTACGGAATAGAAAGTAAATACAAATGTAAACTGTTTTGCTAATTATTTTATAACCACAACAAATTACTACAGAGAATGACCTGTATAAAACACAATAAAGGTTCAAAAATTCAGGTGTTCCCTTAGCAAGGCTGAAAATTTCAGTCTCTGGTATTTGGAATTTGGGCTGCAGTCCTTGTTTTTGGATAGATCACAGGGTGTGTGCACAGTCCATGCTTTTAACCAGAAGAATTGCCGCTTGGCCCAAGTAGAAGTAGATGAAGTGTTTGGTTTCACGTGTCATTTAACTATCAATGTTCCTCCCCATAATGCAGTGCCAGGTGAGATTGTACTTCTTGTCAAACTCCTAGATATGGGCTGCATTGTCCTTTTCTATGTTATATTAATGTTTCTCCAGCGCCTAAGCAGCATACTCCACTGAGTTCTGTTGCATCTCTTCTAATATGTCTGCACTTTTGATTGCAGCCTTTCAGTGGCACATGGTTACCATGGAGAAGGGGCTGGTTGACTGCAAGGGTCTCCTGGGGGAGGTGCTAGCACACCTCAGGCTCATGGAGCTGGGGTAGCTACCAACCTTGGCACATCTCCAAATGACTTTTAAGGTTCTAAAGACTTACGAAATTGTTATTTGGCGTAATGTATTTAAACTTTCTTGGCTTTGAAGTAATTGCTTGGATTCTGTTCAGTAACCAAAAATATGGCACAAGGTGTTCATGTTCTATTCTATTGATAGATCTCTCCCATCTTGTGAGAGGTTCAAGTCATTTGTGATTCATTTTGTGGTGAATTTGAGACATGAGAAAAAGAAAAAATATTTTAAAACTTGACAAATTTCTCACTAAATAAATTTAAATGAAACAAATACAGTAATAAAGAATCTCCCCAGGCCAACAGTTCTGGTTCTGCATAATAATGAGTTGGGGGATGGGGGAATCTGAGGTCTAAGATTTGAGGGAAGCTAGTCAAACTTCCCTGAAGCTGCTAATGAAGAGCTGTAAAGGGGGGAAGGTGTGTGTGTCAGTGCTGTTTGTGCTGGCTAGGTAACATCAGTGCAGAGGAGAATTTAACTGCTTTATTTTTCTCTTCCCTCAGTTGCAGGAAGAGGCCGAGGTCGAGGCAGAGGAAGAGGACGTGGCCGTGGCAGAGGAAGGGGGGGTCCTAGGCGATAATGTCTGTCAAGATTATTGTTTCAAAGTGATAAGTGAATGGGATATTTTTTGTACAGGTTTTGTTTGTTTATGTCAATTTTTAATAAACATAAATGTGGGACAGAGTTGTCTTTTGAGTATTTCAAAGTTTTAGTAGTTTCCTGTGTATTCATGAAGTTAACCACAGTGAGAGCTAAGAATTTCTGCTAGATCTAAGAACATCATTCTTAGATGATCAGGGTTTAATTTTTTGAACTAAAGTTTTTTTTATGAATATATGTAGAATATATACCCTTTTACTTGTCATACACTGAGTATTCATTTTTATTGCTTTACTCTGACTTCACTCTGAAACTTATCTACAGGTAAAGTAAGAAGTTCTTGGTGTTTCAGAAACTAAAATGCTTTTGGAATGGGATCTAAAATTGATTCTCCTTTTCTGCATTTTACTCTCTGGAGACTTAGGTACTTGGTAAAAGATGATAGTCATCTTCTAAATCAGGGGTCATTGTTTTTGGGGTTTTTTTTTTTTTTTTTTTTTGGTCTTAATAGAGACAGGGTCTCCCTTTGTCACCCAGCTGAAGTTCAGTGGCATGATCATGATCATAGCTCACTGCAGCCTCAAACTCCTGGGCTCAAGTGATCCTCCTGCCTCAGTCTCCCAAGTAGCTGGTACTACAGGCATGCACCACTACACCTGGCTGGTTTTTTTTATATTTTTAGCTGCTCGGCCAAATTTGTTTCTATTTTTAGTAGAGACCGCGTCTCACTTTTGCTCAGACTGGTCTTGAACTCCTGAGCTCAAGCAGTCCATCCACCTCGGCCTTCCAGAGTGCTAGGATTACAGGCCTGAGCCACCATGCCCATCCCTCTTTGGGTTTTTCATTAGGTTCTCAATAGAATATAGTTTTATGTACTCTTGAGTTGAAACTACAGATAATGTTCACTGTATTATCAGTATGAGCAGTGTTGAAAACTCCTGTTAATGTGGAATGTTCCTGTCAGTGGCTCTTTTGTCAAGCACTTATACGAGGGGTCCTTTAAGAACAAAAGGAAAAAGACCTACTTTATTCGACAGTAAAACTATTCTTTCCAATTGTTAGTAAGGATTTTTAAAAAATGTTTTAATTGGTTGAGCTTAGAGAAAAATACCTCTGAGTGCATTCAATTCCTTGGAAAGCTTACTACCATTTGTTTATATGCTAAGGTAAAAAACCTAACTTTGAGGATGTGGAGGGCCTAAATCTATATTTTCATTTAATTATACATGTAGGTTTTTGTTTTTTTAAATAAGAAGGAAATTTTCTGAGAAGATTGTTAACCTTAAAAGAAAGTTTAGGTCCTGTAAGAGGGTTGCATAATTTGAGAGATAGCAAGAGGGTGGGAGTGGAGGGTGTGTTTTAAAGAAGTTACTATAAAATTTGTGAATATCTTTTTTTAAGTTTCTTGTCTCATCAAGTAAATTCAAATACTTTTTGATTTTTCCACAATTGACATGTTTCTTCTGTTGTTCATAAGTCATTGAAGTTATCATGTAGTAATTAGCTATTTTTTCACAAATTATCCAGCAGTGTTTAAACGGTTTTATTACAAATTCTATGATCTAAAAGGGAGTATGTGTGAAATCCGTGATGATTAAAACCTTATATGAGCCTCTTTGCTGTCTTCAACACCACATGAGAGGACCTAGAGGGAATTTCTAATGACTCAGGCCCCTTAGGAAACTCAGAAAAAGTCACCACTCATCCCCTTTTTGTGGGGTCTTCTGTTTTCCTCATGATATCTAAAGAGTCATTCCTCTCAGGTGCAGAGCAGAGATGAGACAAGATGAATCATTCTACCTACCCAGGGACATCTACATATTTGATTCTTCCTTAACTCCCTTTTTCTCTTCAAACATTCACCTCATGTAAAATGTTGATTTTTCTGGGCAGTAACTGTTGTCTCAGAAGATTGTAACCGTTTGCCTCGCTGCGCACCCCCTTGTTCCTTTCTTTCTGTATGCCCTCTCCCCTTCAATACTGAGTTCCCAAATCCCTCTTCAGTGAGCACAGGTCACAGATGCTTCTGTTTTTGTACTTTTTCTGGGAGCATCCTCAAACTTTAGTTTAATAGACCTCCACGAGTTAGGGGAAAAAAACCTATGAATATTCTGTGATAATAAACACATTAAAAGTTGAGCTGGCATTACAAGATACAACCAACATGTAATTTTTCTCCATACTTTTTGTAAGTTAAGCTGGGAAATATCCGGATCTCATTCTTTTCCGTATCCTGATCTGTTGGAACTGCTGTTGGTAGGAGCACCAACAGATCAGAATATGCCAAGCAGAGGACAAAAGTCCAAGGACCCCTGTAGTGCAGTGCAGCGAGGTGGAGAGGAGATTCAAACACAGAAGACTCTGCATGAGTAGTGAATAAACATGATTTGCTTCTGCCCTCATGGAGCTTATAGACTAAAAGGGAAGCAGATATTAAGTAAAAATTGAAGCCAGGTACCATAGCGCACACTTACAGTCCCAGCTACTCAGCAGTATCACTTGAGCCCAGGAGTTCAAGGCTATAGTGTTCTATGATTGTACCTATAGCCCTCCAGCCTGGGTAACATAGTGAGACCTATCTCTTAAAAAATCATAAAATTTTGGGCCAGCCTCGGGGGTGGACATGTGTAATCCCAACTACTTGTGAGTCTGAGATGGGAGGATTGCATGAGCCCAGGAATTTTGAGAGCAGCCTGGGCAACCCTGTCTCAAAAAATATATAAATAAAATTAAAGAAATGAAAGTGCCATGTAACAAGGTTTTTTTGTTAATTTATTTTATATAAAATAAACTTTTGAGAGTTTTCATGTCTAGGATGTTTGCAGTGTGAAACCAATCTGGTAACAGTTTAAATATGGGAATAAACCACAGTGGTTACTAGATCGAATTTGTTCCACTAGAAGTCTTCGATTCATGTTTACATGAAAGGGCTTTATGTGAACAAAATGCTGTTTGAACTGACTACTATCATTAGCTATAAAGGAAGCAGTGCAGTATGAATAGAAAACAGGTTAGACTTAAATATGCTGCTTTTTTTTTTTTTTTGAGACAGTGTTTTGCTCTGTTGCCTGGGTTAGAGTGCTGTGGCATCAGCCTAGCTCATGGCATCCTCAAACTCCTTGGTTCAAGCAATCCTTCTGCCTCAGCCTCCCAAGTAGCTGGGACTACCCTCCCAAGTAGCTGGGACTACCCTCCCAAATAGCTGGGACTACGGGCATGCGCCACCATGCCCAGCTAATTTTTTCTATATATTTTGAGTTGTCCAGCTAATTTCTTCCTATTTTTAGTAGAGATGGGGTCTCACTCTTGCTCAGGCTGGTCTTGAACTCCTGACCTTGAGCGATCCTCCCGCCTTGGCCTCCCAGAGTACTAGGAAATTACAGGTGTGAGCCACTGTGCCCAGCCAATATGCTACTTTTGACACCCCACCAAAGGTATATAGAATCTCAGCAATGCTGCATTTTGCACACAACTGTTAACATTTAAAGATTGAGATTAAAAAAAAATTGCTATGAGTATAGCTAGAACACCCTAAAGTGAAATAATAGAAAATCAAATTTTATAGTGTCTTTTAATCTAGCATAATTATGTTGGGTTATGTAAAGATGTCTTAATATTTTGAAATGTGTTAATATAGTCAGCAATCAAAAATTTGTGTATCACCTATAATAAATGCTATGTAACATTTAGTAACAGCTCTTGTTCCAAATTCTTGTGGACCTGCAGAATAAGAAGAATACTTTTGAAAAGGAAAAGAAATTTTGCAACATTGAGATCTTTTTGTGTGAGAACATGGTAGTGCTGTCTTTATCTGAACCGGCTTTTCTTAGTACAGTCTTAAAGTTTTGTTTATGTATTTCATATATTTTGAGGAAGGTTAGTATATAATGAGATTCTGTTTACAAAGAAAAGAATAATGGCAAAGTCTGTAGATGTCCCATGCAGTCAATTCTCGGTATTCACAGTAGTTATCCTCTGTAAAGTTGCAGTGAATACTGAACGCTGCTCCCAGGGAGGGTACAGGGAACTCTCCTAAAAGCCTTTGGTCACAGCATTCTCATCGACCAATCAATACATAACCTTGTTTTATGTGTGTTTCTGTTTGAAGACATCTTATTTAATATATACTGTTAATTCATTAACACAGAATGCACAGCTGACAGCACCATAACTCATGCATGAACAAAGCTTATCTAATACACTTATTTTCTCTAAAAGGAGCATCACAGCCTTCTTGAATTTAGGAACAGTAGATTGCACTAAACCTTGGGACCATTTTAAACAATGAACTCTCAAAAAAGATGGAAAAAATGTGGCTCTAAATAGACCATGGAAAGGACATTTGTTTACAGCGTGAGAACTGAAGTGAGAAGGCAGAGCCACACTTTGCTCGGCGTCAGCTGGGAATGCGCACATCCACACATGACTGAAAGCACTGTAAGTATTGATTTTGGTTGTTTTGGTTGGTGTTACAAATACATTTTAGCAAGTGGGAAACTCCCAAATACAGAATCCATGAATAATTAGGATCTACCATGTTTAACATAAATTTTGGTAAGAGTATGCCTAAGTATTTTATGTGTTTCCTTATTATTTATGCCATTCTGCTTGAATTCTAACTATATTTCATTCCAAGATGGACTTTAAAAAATTTTAATATCTCGGACATTGCATTGCATCTTAAATAACAAATTTAGATTTGGCATCAAACTCAAATTAGCAGGCATTTTTTCTTTGTTAGTACATAAAATAACCATGCATCTGAAATCAATGTCTTAGATTTGATGAACTATGGAAATTCTAGTCTGGTTCATTTAGTCTTAAGTAAAGGCTACTGTTATACAACTACTTTGTCTTGAAAGTTTAATATACATTGTGAATTTGCCAGGAGAATAAGATTTTCCGTGTCTCTAGAACTTTGTAATTTTTCCCCTCCTGTGGAACAGTGATAAAAATCAGTTTTAGCCTTTTTTAAAAAGAATTCCTGAGTCATAAAACCAAGAACAGTACCATATTCCAGGGTATAGAAGACTGAACAGTATAAAGATACCAATTCTTCCTATTAGTGGGTTTGTTATCCTGGTGAATTTTTAAGTAATTTATTGATAGTATGCAAACTGATGTACTTAACGCTTATTCTATGCTAGTTTTTTTCCATTTATAGATTTAATACAGTTGCCATAAAGGGATTTCTTTTATATTGACAATATTAACTACTCTTACCATTTGACAAATACAGTTGTCTCTCGCTATCAGTGAGGGGTTGGTTCCAGGACCTCTGTGGATACCAAAATCTGTGAATGTTTGCCTGGGCATGGTGGCTAACGCCTGTAATCCCAGCACTTTGGGAGGCCCAGGCAGGAGGATCACTTGAGGCCAGGAGTCCAAGACCAGCCTGGGCAACATAGCAAGACCCCATCTCTACAAAAAAATTTTAAAAATTAGCTGGGCATGGTGGCACAAACCTATAGTCCTAGCTACTCAGCGGCTGAGGCACGAGGATTGTTTGAGCCCAGGAGTTTGACGCTGTAGTGTGCAATGATTACGCCTGTCAGTAGCCTCTGCACTCCAGCCTAGGCAACATAGCAAGACCCCATCTCTGAAAAAGTTTAAAGATATATATGAGAATGATAAATTCAGGAGAGCAGTTACCTCTGAGGGCTGGGAAGAAGGAAGGGAATGTAATAGAAAGGACACTACTGAGTTTTTAACTGGGTAATGTTTCTTTCTTTTTTTTTTTTTTTTGAGACAGGCTCACTCTGTTGCCCTGGCTAGAGTGAGTGCCGTGGCGTTAGCCTAGCTCACAGCAACCTCAAACTCCTGGGCTCAAGCGATCCTTCTGCCTCAGCCTCCCAAGTAGCTGGGACTACAGGCATGCGCCACCATGCCCGGCTAATTTTTTCTATATATATTTTTAGTTGTCCGATTAATTTCTTTCTATTTTTAGTAGAGACGGGGTCTCGCTCTTGCTCAGGCTGGTCTTGAACTCCTGAGCTCAAACGATCTGCCTGCCTCGGCCTGCCAGAGTGCAAGGATTACAGGTGTGAGCCACCGCGCCCAGCCTGGTAATGTTTCTTAAACTGGATGATGGGCCATAAGAAATTGCTGATATGTGATTGGCCTATAAAAACAGTTTCATATGGTTCAGCTTACTATTTCTGTGCATTTTATATCTAAAATATTACACAATTTTCAAAGCTATGCTTGAAAATTTGGCTGAAGGACAATGAATAGAGTGAGAGTCTAAGTATTTTCACCCTAGCACCTTTATCCTGGAAAATGACATTGGTAAGTGTGGGCATCAGACATTTGCCATATTTATGCTTGATTAATAAAACTTAAAGGTTGTTAGGAATGTTTCAGAGGCCCAGGTATTATTAGCCTGTGGTGCACTAGTAAATATTAATATTTAACAATTTATAGCATTTGCTGACTTTCACACCATGGTGATTCAAACTACCAACATGATAACTAGCTCACAAATTTCCTGAAATTTTGACATTTGGCTCTTGTACACTGGTAGCCTATACTGTGACTATCTCCCGACCTCCTCCAGTAAACAAAACAAACGAGCTGTTTTCTCTGTGTTCTTACTTGAATGATAAACAGCTCATTGTTAAGCTGCAGAACTGGAGGTAGGTTTGGTGTAGTTCGTTGATGCAGGTCCTGGCAGTTAAGAGTGATAGGTATGGAAACCAATAAAACCTTCTGCTTTGAGTGGTTCACAGGGTCCCCATTTGTAGGCCTTTTTGGCCAGTTCTCAACTTTTGACTTTCTTGGACCAAACTGCGTCAAGACTGACTATCCAGGGGCAACCTAAATTCTCATCCTCTTAATTCCTCTACAGCTCAGATTTTACTGACTCTGCTACCTCTGGCTGCCTGTTTTAGCAACAGAGACAAAAAGTAATACCTTTGATTTAACTTTAAATTGTTAAGTTTACTAAGGTCTGTAATAACATGTCTGTTAAAGCACAGAAAGGCAAGAAAGTTCCTGTTGATGCTTGGAAGTAGTATTTAAAATATGGCTGTTTTTTGTTAAACATTGAGCATTACATTCCTGAAGAGTGTAGATAAACTCGTCATTCATTTGAGAATAGGTCCTATAGATCCAAGGGTAAATGGCAATCTTAATAAACACCCATAGAATGTAGACCATTAAGTTGTATTTCTTTCTAGTGAATACTAAAGATAAACTTCTTGCAATTGGCATAACTAAATTAGTTTGTCTTGGTATAGAGAATAATATTTATGTCAATCATTAGAAGATACTGTGTTGTTCAAGTTAATATAACAGAAGAGCTGATTCTAAGTTATTAGAAGTTAATAAATTTTTCCCCTCTAGATTTAAGCCTTATTTTGTTTTTTTTCTTTTTAATTTACAGAAATTTATTTGGCTCACAGTTCTTGAGGTTGGGAAGTCTAAACCTTATTTTCTATAATTTACTTTTAAATCTTCGTTTGAATTTTTACTGCCATTTGTTTATTTTTTTAACAGCTTCGTTGAGATATAATTTACATACCATACCGTTTACCCATTTTTAAAGTGTACATTTTATTTATCCATTCATCAGTTGATGGACTTTTGGGTTATTTCTATACTTCAGCTATTATGAATAATATTCCTGTGAATATTCGTGTGCAAGTTTCTGTTGACATATGCTTTCAGTTCTCTTAGGTATATACTAAGCGGAATTGCAGCTGGGCGTGGTGGCTCGTGCCTGTAATCCTGGTACTCTGGGAGGCCAAGGTGGGAGGATCGCTCAAGGTCAGGAGTTCAAGACCAGCCTGAGCAATAGCGAGACCCTATCGCTACTAAAAATGGAAAGAAATTAGCTGGACAACTAAAATTATATAGAAAAAAATTAGCCAGGCATGGTGGCCCATGCCTGTAGTCCCAGTTGCTTGGGAGGCTCAGGCAGAAGAATTGCTTGAGCCCAGGAGTTTAAGGTTGCTGTGAGCTAGCCTGATGCCATGGCACTCTAGCCCGGGCAACAGAGCAACTCTGTCTCAAAAAAAAAAAAAAAAAAGTGGAATTGCTAGATCATATACTAACTCTATGTTTAATACTTTGAGGGACTGATGAACTATTTTCCAAAGTGGTTGCACCATTTTACATTTCCACCGTTAATACATGAGATTTCCCATTTCCACATCCTTACCAACACTTTTTATACATTTGAATATTATTCTTTCTTGCTGTACAAAAGGAAATGCAATATCCATATTGTGCCAAATTATTGCTTAAAGGGACCAAATAACTTCTGGGTTTGAATAGCAATTTTTTTCTCCAAGATATTGTTGCTTTTTAAAACATGACAATATTACATTAAAACCACTGTAATGAAGACCACATTTCCATCTGTATAAAGTCATGCTCAGGAATTAAACACCAATTAGATTTTTACCTGAGTCTACCCTAGGACTTCCAGAAAGGCACACACCATACTAGGTCAGCCTGTCAGGAGAGGAGGTAGGAAACAATCCTGTATCTCTTGACTGAAATAGGCTTCCAATAAGCTATGTGCTCTGAAAACGAAATTTGTCTATCAGCTCTTGTTCCAAATCACTGCCATATCTCATAATAATTGGCCCTTGTCTACTGGCTGCAGGGGAGCAATAAGTCCTGGAGGAGTGGAACTAAGGCCATGATTGTCCTGTGTTCACTAATAAACAGGCTTCACAGTGACAGAGCTGGCCATTTGAGGACACAGCTGGCCCTGCGCCTTTCACTCTGGGGATTTCTCAGGGGTTATTTTGATGCATCTGGAGGGGAAAAATCAACCTTTCAATTCTTAGAAGCCAAATAAAATACGGAAAGCAAACCGACAAAAACTAGCAAGACCAGAGCTTCAGTTTCCTTTGTCTTAATCCATAGTTCGTTGACTAGCCATTCAACAGCTACTTTTTTCCAGTAAGACTTCTAAATCAGGGATGAGAATTTGCAATTTCAGTGAAGATAAAGGTGCCAGCAGATGTTTCCAGTTAAACAAGAGTCATTTCCACATGTGCTCCATTTCACATGCTGATCTATATCACTTCACAGTCTAAGTCTGAATTCTATTCTGAAGTTTTAAGATTTGAGTCAGGGGCCTGACATTTGTTTTTATTGGGTACTTCCCCACTGCAGAATTAAAGCATTTGATAATTATTTTTTGTTCTTGCTGGAAATAGTGTACATCATCTGAGGGATTTGGCTACTATGGATTTGAATATACTGGTTGCTATAGTTTGGGTGTTTATTCTTCCAAATCACATGTTGAAATTTGATCCCCAGTGTTGGAGGTGGGGGCTAATGGGAGGTTTTTGGGTATTGAGGATGGATCTCTCACGAGTAGATTAATGCCTCCTTCAAGGGTGAGTTCTCACTCTATTAGTTCGTACAAGCACTGGTTGTTAACAGGAGCCTGGCACCTCACACTCTCGCTCTTTTGCTTCCTCTTGCCATGTGATCTCTGTACACACTGGCTTCTCTTCACTTTCTGCCATGAGTGGAAGCAGCTTGTGGCCCTCACCAGATGCAGGTACTCAATCTTGAACTTTTCCAGATATCAGAATCATCAGCCAAATAAACCTTTTTTTTTTTTTTTTAAATAAATGACCTAGCCTCAGGTATTCCTTTATAGCAACACAGACTAAGACACTGGTAGGTAAAAGGAAACCAATAAACTCTTTGGGGGGGACTGTATTAGGATTCTCCAGAGAAATAGAACCAATAGGAGATACATAGAAAGAGATTTATTATAAGGAATTCGTTCATATGATTATAGATGCTGAGAGGTCCCATGATCTGCCATCTGCAAGTTAGAGACCCAGGAAAGTGAGTAGTGTAGTTCAGTGTGAGTCCCAGTGCCTGACATCCTCAAGTGCTGATGGCGAAAGTCCCAGTCTAAGGGCAGAAAACCAATGTCTCAGCTCAAGCAGGCAGAGAGCAAATTCTCGCCCTTTTCAATTCAAGCCCTGAACAGATTAGATGAGGCCACCCACATTCAGGAGGGCAGTTTTCTTTACTCAGTCTTCATTTCAAATTCTAACTTCATCCAAAAACACCCTCACAGACACACCCAAATAATGTTTAATCAAATGTCTGGGCACTCCATGGCGTAGTCAAAATTAACCATCACAGGGACCACCTCTTCACATCCTCTATCCTGAACATCTCATCTTCTCACTTGCATATCTACTCACCATTAGTTACCCTCACCTCTTACCTAGTTTCCCACCCACTAAGTTGCAGTCTTGCTTTTCTAAGTATATCTTCTATGTCTATTTACACTTTTTTTGTAACATTGACAATGTATGTGTGGATGTTTTGTTTGCATCCAACTTAGAAAAAGCAATTATTCTTCTAAGAACACATTGTATTCTCTTTTCTTTTCTTTCTTTCTTTTTTTTTTTTTTTTGAGATAGGGTTTAGCTCTGCTGCCCAGGCTGGAGTGCAGTGGCCTGATCATAGCTCACTGTAATCTCAAACCAACAGGCTCAAGGGACCCTTCTGTTTCAGCCTCCTGAGTATCCTGAGTAGCTGGGAGTACAGGTGTGTGCCACCGTGCCTGGCTAATTTTGAAAATTTTTTGAAGAGACAAGGTCTTGCTATTATTGCCCAGGCTGATCTTGAACTGCTGGCCTCAAGTGATCCTCCTGCCTTAGCCTCCCAAAGTGCTGGGATTACAGGCATAAGCCACTATGCCTAGCCAAGAACCCATTGTATTTCAATGAGAATCATGTTTATCAGGCCAAGTTCTTTTTGGACTTATATTGAATTTATTATGGATTTCTTTTTATGGATTATATTTCAGTAAAAAATAATATCCTTGAGTTTTCTAATCATACTTATAGGTTCTGGGCCCTACTAAATGTTCTCATAAAAGGACAACTCTCAGGGATTATTCATGAAAATTATAACCTAAAAATTATCTTTCATACAGGGGAAATATGTCTTTCTTTCTTTCTTACCACATTCCTGCTTGAGTCCATAAAATAGAATAGAGCTCATAAAATATTGAGAGTAGAAGAGGTTTGGTCATTTCATTTTGTTTCTCTCACTAAGGGAGCCTGTGTTCTGTTGGCATTCCTTAATGGCATTTGCCAAAAGGCAGGCATCGAGGTTGTCCACACTGTGGCTTTTTTTCTGTGCATGACCCAAACACTGGGTAAGTGTGCTCTGTGTGTCCACCTTTTCCTATCACCTCATCTCAAGTGTGCCATGAGGGAAGGAGGGTATTCATTCCATTTTATCTTCCTGTGCAATCTAGGTTCTTTAATCTAGCTTTACCACTAACAAAGCAGGTAATCTGACCCCATCTGTTTTCTCAATTTGATTCAAAACCTGGAGATGCAATGTAGGTAATTGGTATTTTTGAAACCCCAAAACCTCACAGTATAGACACAAATATAGATAGGATCCTAATAATGAATTTGGTTGCAAATTCCTGTTACATATTTGTGACATACGTGCATACACACATCTATCGTGCCTATGCATTCCTGCTTATTTAAAGATGGATTAAGACCAACTGTGAGCCAGAAAATTGATAATCTGAAATTTTGGAGACCTCCAGTTAAATGGATTCTGTTAGTTGCTAACCCAATATCTATTTTCTGCACTTATCAACAAAACCCAGTTTTGTTGGGGGTAGAAATGTGACTAGGTGTAAAAGCTTTATTTTCCAGCCTACCTTGTACTTAATAGGATCTCTTTCACCTAGTTCTGATCAATGATATGTAAATGCAAATCTCTCATGAAGGCTTCTAGTAAAGCTATTATTTTCAAATTAAAAGGGACAGACTCATCTGGCTTGGGCCTTTTACCTGTCAACTCTTCCTCCTTCCTGGAATACAGATGGAATGACTGGAGTGGTAGCAGCTATCTTTCATCAATGAGGAAGAGTTCAAGAGAATTGGAGACCTATGCCTTAACATTCTTGAGGTGCTGAACCAATGCCAACATCTGTCTTCCTCTGGACTTCTCATTCTGCAAGAAAAAAATATTTCTTTAGGATAAACCATATGTCTCAGTCAGTTTGGGCTGCAGTAACAAAATGCATTAGACTGGGTGATTTATAAACAACAGAAATTTATTGGCTGGGCATGGTGGCTCATGCCTGTAATCCTAGGACTCTGGAAGGCTGAGGCGGGAGGATCGTTTGAGCTCAGGAGTTTGAGACCAGCCTGAGCAACAGCGAGACCCCATCTCTACTAAAAATAGCAAAATTAGCCAGGCGTCATGGTGCAAGCCTGTAGTCCCAGCTACTCGGGAGGCTGAGGCAGGAGGATCGCTTGAGCCCAGGAGTTTGAGGTTGCTGTGAGCTAGGCTGACACCACAGCACTCTAGCCAGGGCAACAGAGCAAGATTCTTTCTCAAAATAGAAAAAAAAAAAATAGTTCCAATTTATTAGAGAAAAATAGAAAAAAAAATGTATTGCTCACAGTTTTGTTTTCTTAGTCATAAAACAGCTTCTGAATGCTCAAAGTTCTGAATGCTGGGAAATCCAAAGTCAAGTTGCCAGCAGATTTGATGCCTGGAGAGGGCACAGTGCCTTATAGATGGTGCTTTTTTGTTCACATGGTGGACGGGGTGAATGAGCTTTCTTAGTTCTCTTTTATAAGAACACTAATCCCATTCATGACAGTAGGACCCTCATAACCTAATCACCTCCTTAGTACTATTGCATTGGGGGTTAGGTTTCAACATATGAATTTTGGGAAGACACCAACATTTAGACCATAGCGCATAGTAAGTTGGATTTTTTGTATCTATTGCTGAATGTCATTCCTAGTGGATGCAGGTTCTAACAGAAGAAACCACTTGGCCTCTGTGCTATGCTGTTATTCCTACCCATCTTGTTTATCTCGTGCAACTAACTTGGTAGGGACAGGACGAATCATTAAGGTTTATGAGAGGTTTAAATAAGGGTTTGACCTGCCTTTGCATAGTGTCAAAGAGCACAAGAGCTTATCAAAGAACAAGTTGATATGACAGTGTATCCTCCAGTGCTTTGAGGAGTAAGACACCTATAAAAACAGGGAGTGTATTTGATAGCTACTTGATTAATCACTATCAGTGAGGTTTTCAATGTATTGCTACACAGATTGCTCTCAGCAGAATTTTGAAATGGATGGTGATTAATTATATTCTCTTTGGAATAGGTATCCTCCAATAGAATGATGTGCCACTTTCATGATAGCTGTACCTTTCAAACATATCAAAACAGAATGGTACATTGGGCCTTCCTTCACTTTGACCAATTATCAATTTATGGGGCCAATCTTCTTTCATCTATACTACCACCCATTTTCACACCCCCATACCTCACCCTGACCCACTGGATTATTCTGAAGCAAATCTGAGACATTTCATCTATAAATGTTTCAATAGTATTTCTGAAAAAGAAGGGCTGTTTTAAAAATGTAATACAGTGTCATTCTCACATAAAAATACTAACTATCCAGGCAGTGTTCAAACTTTTCCAGTCATCTCATAAATTATTTGTTTGCCTCTTGCTTTGTATTCTTACTCCATTTTGGGTTTTTTCCTTGCAATTTACGAAGTTTCCCAAATTCTACATTTTGCTGATTTCACTCCCATGTTATCTTTGAATATATTCCTTTGTCCCCTGAATTTCTCATAAACTGGAGATTTGATCTAGTTAGACTGCTATGCTTCAAGTTTAATTTTTTTGTCAAGAACACCTCATATCTGGTATTCATATTGTTTTTCATTCTTGTCGTCTTTACAGTTACTTATACAGCATAATATAGTGATTAAAAAGGGGAGTCCTGAAGCCAGACTGTGAATCTGAATACTGGCTCTGCCCTTCATTCTTTCAGTGACTTTGGATAAGCTACAGAAAGTTTCCGTATCTGTTTCCTCATCCGTCAAACATGAAAAGTGTATGGATTAAAATAATAAATACATGTAAAACACTTTGAATACTATTTGGCATAAAGTGAGTCAGTAGATGTCAGTTACTATTATAAATTCCTTTTAATTGATCCTCAGAAAGCAAGGCTAATAAATATTAATTTTGGAGTATTGATACCTTAGTCACAGTAATAGTAACTAATATCTTTATAGTACTTCGCTGGTTCAGAAACATTTTGATGTACTTGATTTAATTTGATGCTCATAACAATTCTCAAGGATGGCATGGCATGTTATTCCTATTATTAGATGATAAAACCAAAACTTTAGAGAGGTTAAATACCTTTTCTTAGTTCTCACAACTCATAAACGATTGGGTTGGGGAATCCAGATACCAGGGCCCTTATTGTGATTTGGTCTAGGGTGTATACAATATGTTAGGATCCCCTCTCCCGGTGGGTTTTAGTCTAAAAGAAGCAACTGCTATTTCATCTTCTCCTCTAGCTATTTCGGTCCTTTTGCGGTTCAAGGTGAGGGAGTAAGGGAAGGAGGAGAAAGAAAATGAAATCATCGGGACAGGGAAGTTCAGAGAGCAGAAGGTTGGGGAAGCAGAAGGAGAGACAGTTTCTGGTGCTTTCCTGATTTCAGAAGTGGCTTCTGCTAGTTTCTTGAATTCCGAGACAGTCTCAAATATTATTAACTTCCTGGAGGGAGGCAAGTTGATCATTCCCACTTTTGGATGATTCCAGGTGCCAGCTATAGTATGCCCCCCATTGATTTTCCTTGATTCGGGAGCCTAATTTCTCTAATTTAATGCATGAGAAAACCAATTTGGGAATATCAAAAGTTCTCCATTTTGGAAACCTTAGACCTAGGTCATCCTTAGTAAGATCTTCCAATTCACACAAATACTTGCAAGTAGAGGTGCCGTAATTATCAGACATAAAACCAGCTGGGGTGCTCCAGGGGGGGCTGTTCTCCTTGCCTTTTCTCATTTTTAGAGGATTTGTTTCCCATTTTTCTTTAGAAGAAGGAACTGGACTGTGGCCCAGGGTTATTGTAGTGGAGCACAGTGTGCCGATTGTGGGCGGGACTGCACAGTATTTAACCACTGAATCGTTCCTGCCCTCTTCCATGTCTCGGTTTCTTTCTTTGGGGGTCTACTGCCTCCGAGAGGACTCAAAACACCGAGTAATCAGCTCTTATATGAGTTTCCTGGATGAGCCTTCTTTTAATTAATTGTGTTGGGGGGGGGGTTCCCTGGAGGGCCACTTCAAGTCTCAGGGAGTCATCCCAGGGGTACCTTTCAGCTGGGAGGAGTAAAACGCCCTTTCTCTTTGGAACTGGGGAGCTTAGCTTCTCATTTATTTACCAAAATGACAGTCTAGTCCCTTGGGTAAATGTACAGACAAGCCGACTGAGATTAATTTTGAGATTAAGTAAGAGAGGCCTCTTTAGAATGCACCTCCAAATAGAGGTAATAGAATTCCAAACGACAACTTCTTAGGAAAAGAACTGACAGCTCAGAATAAACCAGGACTGTCAACCCGTGCAGAGGTCCCCAAGCTTTTTGGCACCAGGGACCATTTTCATGGAAGACAATTTTTCCATGGACCTGGGAGGGGGAAGATGGTTTCGGGATGATTCAAGTGCATTACATTTATTGTGCACTTTATTTCTATTATTATTACATTGTAATATATAATGACATAATTATGCAACTCACCATAGGTTGTGGACTCCTGAGTGTAGTGGAAGGTCCAGGGCTCAGGAGAATTTACCAGGTTCAGTCTGAGGAGAGGCTTGAAGTGGGGATGGGGGGCATCAACAGGCCTGGGCTAGTATCTTAGCTCTGGGTTGGGGTGACTCCTTCAGCAGGGGACGGAGGGGTGCAGGGTGTGTGTGTGCTGAGTCTTCTCTGAGCTCCACGTTGTGCACCAGGAATTGTAGATGGAAAAACCCAAACTCTAAAACAATTTAAAGAGGTTTATTGTGAGCTGAATGTGTGTGACTGCAGCCTGGGAGACAAGTTCTCAAGAGGTCTTGAGAAAATGAGCCTGAGGTGGCAGGATTACAGTTTGGTTTTATACCTTCATCGGGGCAGGAATTACAGGTAAAATCATAAATCAGTACATGGAAGGTATACGTTGGTTGGGCCAGAAAAGGCAGGACATCTCAAAGCAGGGGCTTACAAGTCATAGGTGGGTTTTAAGGATTCTTTAGTTGGCAATTGGTTCAGGCTTTGTCTGCAGACCTGGAGTCAGTGGAAGGGAATGCCTGAGTTAAGACAGGAGTCAGTTAGGATGCTTGAGTTAAGATAAGGGGGTCTTCTATCTCTCATGTGATGATGCTACACCGGAATCAAGTTGGAAAGTAAACCCCATTATACTGGGTTAATAAAACTCTTTTAGCAAGATTTAATTCTTTGTAGGCATGATTCACCAGGCCTCTCAGGAATCTGAGCAAAAGAAAAAAGGTAAGACTTCAGTTATTTCTCTTTATCTTACAGCTTCAATACCAAACTGATTAGTCCTCATGAATCTGGATGGATAAAAAAAAAAAAAGAAAAAAACTGGTTAGGAAAGCCCAGGGGAGGGCTGGGGAAGGGGATAAGCAATTCTTCTGAATGAATGGATTTTTTTGTTTTTGCGTGTTTAATATAGAAGTGCCTCTTGTTCCTTGGGAGAGCATGGTCTTTGAATATGCATACAACCTTTGAATTGTGCCTACTAAATTATAGCAGGGGACTTCGGCAACCAAGGAATTCTGACTTTCTAGGATTATAATAGTAATCCCCAGCCATACTCTGGACTTTATTTTGCTAACCATAATGAAGCAACTGTAAATTATTGCTATATTAATGTTTTAAAGCACTGAGATGGTCCAATTCTAACTTGTAATTATGTTTGCCAGTTATGTTTGAAATAAATTTGTGTCTGAACAGCTAATGAAACTGTCAAGTCGTACAGATAATATTCTTGACAGCTTTGTACTTGGAATGTGCTTAATAAAAAAGTTTGACCAAAAAAAAAAAAAAAAAGAAAGAAAAAAAACAACTGATGTGGGGTACACATGAACTTAAAACATCAAACATCATGCTAAGTGAAAGAAGCCAGTCACAAAAGATCAAACATTATATGATCCATTTACATAAAAAGCCCATAATAGGCAAATCTATAGAAACTGACATTAGTGGTTGCCTAGGGCTGAGGGAGTGGCTGGGGGAAGAGGAGTGACTATGAACAGGTAGGGGGAGGGTCTCTTTTTGAGGTGATGAAATGCTCTGTACTTAAGTTGTAGTGATTGATGGCTGCACAATTCTGTAAACATACACCATTGAATTGTGCACCGTAAATGGGTGAATTTTATTGTATGTGAATATCTCAGTAAAGAAGTTAAAAATATGATTTAGGCCAGCAAGCATCCATATATGCCTTTTTTTTTTTTTATTTTTTTTTATGAGACGGAGTCTTGCTTTGTTGCCCAGGCTTGAGTGCCGTGGCGTCAGCCTAGCTCACTGCAACCTCAAACTCCTGAGCTCAAGCGATCCTCCTGCCTCAGCCTCTTGAGGAGCTGGGACTATAGGCGTGTGCCAGCACGCCTGGCTAATTTTTCTGTTTTTTTTAGTAGAGATGGGGGTCTCACTCTTGCTCTTGCTGGTCATGAACTCCTGACCTCAAGTGATCCCCCCACCTCAGCCTCCCAGAGTGCGAGGATTACAGGTGTGAGCCACTGCACCTGGCCATTTTTTTTTTCCATATATACCTTAAAATCCAGAATTTTAGCTAGCTATTTATAAAGCACTATGAAAATGTGTTGGGGCATAAAATACGTGAGACGCAGACCCTCTCCTTCAAGGGCTCACAAGTGATCTTTCTTATCTAGGCATAATTTATTCACATACTTCACTCCTAAATGTACTGGCCAGGACTCTGAGGTGGGAGTGAAAGCAGATCAACTGAAAGAAAAAAAAGGAATTTCTTAGCACTTACAACTGGGAAGACCAAGGGTTTTTGACTTGATTAGAAACAGAAGTTCAAATAAAGGCTTTAGGATTCTTCTTTCTTTTTGGCTCCTTGCAAATCAGGTGTCTAGGGTCCTTACGGTTTTTAATCCCAGAAAAAGAGTGTCCTTCATGATAGTCTCCCAAAAAGTCTAGAAGAAAACTCTGAAAAGCAGGATCAGCCCCCCTGATCCATAGACTGAATGTAATTATTATGACCGAATCAGAATACCTGCACTGATGGTTATCAATGCTATCATCTTAGACACAGTATTGAGAGAGTCTACACTATCAGGAATTCCTCAAAAGGTGGCGTTTTTTTGTAAATAATTTTGTGTTAATATGTTTTATACATGGTTTTCTCAATGTGATACCTGAGGCAAAAATATATGTATTTTTTAAAATAGGTTTAAATAGTAAAAGAGGTGGGAAAAGATGTTGAATGATATGGAAGATATCACTATTGGCTGGCTAGCCCAATGACTGCCAACCCCCTCTCCCTTGCCTACCTCCACTATCATTGGAAAAGTTTGCTTTCCCAGTCTCTCACTCAATTTGGGTGGCCATGTGACACAGTTCTGGCCAACAGATATAGGTGCGAGTGTTCTGGAAAAGCTTTCACTTTCTCAAAAGGGCAGATGTGTCTGGTCCCCATCCCTTACCCTTTTTCCTTCTCTGAATACAAATGTGATGTCTGGAATTGCAGCAGCCATCCTGTGTCTAGGAGATAACTAGACACCCTGCTAAGGACAAAGTGAAAACAGAGCCTGGGTCTTTGATAACATCAGTAAGCCACTGCACCAGCCCTGGGCCTGCCTGACAGGAGAGTTCTTGTGATGCAAGATAATTAAGTGTCATTATTCCTAGGGCACTGTTAGGTTTCCTGCAGCTGAAAGTATTCACAACTGCAGCTGAAAGTATTCACAAATGGTGTGAGCCCCATATTCTGGAAACAGTGAAGCAAAACAGCTGTAATGTTTCTTACTAATGCATTCATGAAATTATCATAAATTCCTTTCTAGGGATTACTTTCTGGGCCCTCTCTGGAGATAAAAACTCACAAAGAAACAATTTAAAATGAAAGAATTTATTTTAATATAATGATATATATGTGTGCACATATACTATTTTAAAAATAAGCATGTAAATTATAATCATTATAAAACATAAACCAGCCCTAATTTATTATCGGAGTAAAAGAGCACATATAGGGGTCAGTCTAACATTGTTGCACTTGCCTTTTAAGGTTAGAACACATAAAATATTTATCACATTGTATTTTATCTAATTTCGGCTTTCATGTTATCATCAAGTATAAATACCCTTAGGAATGTACCACCTTATGATTTACATTCACATAACCGGTCTCTTAACAGTTATTAAAGTACCATTAAATCACCTAAAATGAGTAATCTAAAAAAATACTAGCCTAAATTAAAACCCTGAGGAATTAAAATTTTTTTACACAATAGTTTTGGTTAAGTGCAATTTCATGTATGTACTACTTTGTTTAAGGTCATACTTGGTAAGGCATAGTAAAAATAAAATCTACATAAATAACAATCTAATATTACATTTAATGTCTTGCTACAAAGTTTTGTTTCCCTAAAAAGTAGTTTTTGCATATCATTCTGGACCTCTTCACCCATTTGCTGGCTTATTTGCTTTACATACAGTAGTTAAAATTTGTGCACTAAGCTGAGCTGCCTTTACAATGGTGGTTCACACAAAATGCACCTGAAGAACTACATGTTAGAGAGTTCGTGTCCATGCTCAACCATGGCTTGCACAAACTGCTTGAAGACTCGATCCATGTAAGTAGACTGCCTTGGCCAGATTCCTTCCAGAAAACCAATATGGCCTCCATGAGAAGTAAGGACCAAAGCGACATTAGGGTTTTGCTTAGCTGTTTCTACTGGAATAGCTTGAGGAAAAAAAGGAATAGCGGTAATCATTATCAATTTTTTGGTAGGAAAAGTGTATCCCTTTATCATTCCTAATCAATATAAATCAAAACACCATAAAATAATATTTGTAGAGGATGGCTAAATGGGATGACTCTAACTTATATCAACCATCTATATTTTTATAACAGTTCATGTTTATGGTCATATACTGGACCCTCATTTTTGGAAGAATTAAATCTCAATCCGAGATTTAATCATAACACAAAAATACAGGCCAAGTCTTGTTTTGAGAAATTGAAGTAAGATAATTCAAGGAATGGTGAATCCTTACATTATGTTCTAAGTTTCCTACTTAGGTGTTATACCAGGGGAAAAAACTAATCTTAGCACCTTTGTGAGAGTCATAAATTCATTATGTATGACTTTGACTAACTTTATATGACATTAGACTCTTAAGGTCAATCGGTGGTTGTATTAAGTTTTGAAAATTATACATATGATTTATATAGAAAAAACATATATAGATAGCAAACAAAACAGAAAAAGAATAAAATTCTCCCAAATGGTAACAGTGTTTATCTTTGAGTGCTAAAACATGAGGTGAATTTTCTTTTTCTTCCTTCTCTGAATTTTTTATTTGTAGTCAAGAGAAAGAAAAATTTTATTTTGCAAACATTGTTGCTGTATTTACTATAATTCACCAGTAATGACTGTCTTTTCATATGCTCTGCAAAATCCACCCTGAGTATAAACTTTAAAGGCTATTGAAGTGTTTTTTTCTTCCTTCCTTGAGTTCAGACGTGATAATGTTTTGATTTAAGGTCTACAATGGATTTAAACCTGGCATGAGAAGTGTTTTGATTTCAGATACTTCTAAATCTTATCTCCCTAATTAAGATGACATGGCTGATGCAATAATTAGACCTTCACAACATGGGCTGAGTTTTAGGGGTAAATGAGCTAATTAAAAGGAAGATCTCCCTGCCCCACACTCCTCTAAAGAGAAAAAGGAAGCAGACACACTATGAGAGGACTTGGCCCCTTCCAAGATGTTGCTGCTACCTACAAAAGTTGCCTGTTTAGACAATGATCTAAAGTTGACCCCTGACAACACTCTGAAGAATAAACTGAGACCCTACAGCAAAGCCCCAACAAGCCAAGTTCTTATCCAAAAGGGGTCTTGAACTCACATCTTTAGCTAGCTACATCTGTCTCAAGGCAGAATATTTAAACGTGAACATCTATCTTGGGATCATGTGTAGGAATTTAAGAGGGTGGGGAACGACTGATACTATTTTTGCTTTACTTCTTTTTTTTTTTTACCATACATTTAGAATGCTTCATTTGCCTCTAATGGAATTATTAAGAGCCCCAATTTCACACACTGGATACACTCAGAAATTTCTAACATTGATAGGTACAGTCATATCAGAAGAACAAAAGGCTGTGCCACGTTTGAGTCATGTGAAAGATGCTGGCTGCTTGCTCTCTCAGACTGCAGACAATTGTCCACTATTTCAGTGTGGCAAGACTTTGTTAAGGGCTTGGGAAAGAATAGGAAGTAATGAGCTGAAACTTCACCCAAGTGGGTTAGGTTAAAATGTTGGGAATTTTTTGTTGGTAGAAAGGTCAGTGAAATATAAAAATGGATAGAGAAATCCTACTAGACTTCCTTAATTCAACAAAAATACACTAAATAATCACCATGTAATTCAACTGATATTAGTTGAATTACAGTTTCATTTTCTGATTTGTGGTCAAAAGCCAAAAGTTCCAGCTACCTAAAATTACCTGTGATTAATCATAAACCACACAATAAAATGGGATCTCCTAGAGAAATTATAGCTACTTTAAAATATATATATATATATGTATGTGTGTGTGCATATATATATATATATATATATATACGGATCCTCTCAAATTTTCACAATATATATGTGTCATGTTTGTAGTCAGAATGATTTTTTAAATGAAATACTTGAGGAATATGGTTTTAAAGTATAATATTTAGGTGGAAAGGAGAAAAAGTTTTATAAAATACTTTGAGAAATTTCATTAGAAAAAAATTATAATAGAGGTCAAGTCTATTGATCCTTAAGCTAGTATGATTACTTCTAATCATCTTACATTGCTTCAATGTATGAACACATGCATACGTAACTTTGTTACAAATTTCACATTTCTCAGTTAAGAAAACAAAGTTAATTTTGGAATAATTTTCTTTTATACAGTATCCAGGGGGAAAACAGAGACTGTTTCTCTTCAAATATGACCTTCTGGTCCAAATATACTCCACTCGTTGAGATATTCAAGGCCATTGTGTTTGCAAAGTCTCAAGTTCTCTTTCAGTTTAAAAGGGAAGAAAAAGTTCAAATTCTTCTGTATAAGAACCTCAGGAAGAATAAGCAAGTGATGACAGTGTTCTCTTGAGGCAAAGATGCTGTAACATAATCTCCAAAAAACAGTGTATTTGATAAGAAGGAAATGTTATAAAAATGAGAACAAGCAAAATATTGAGTCATGTTTGTTCTGAAGCTCTTACAATGGACCAGATAAGGGTCGGAGAAAATGTTTTAAGAATTGATCTGAAACACTTAGATACTATGTTATGAATATATAGGGCTTTTTGTTTATGACAGTGGAAAATATTTTATTTATTACAACATTATCTTAAAAAGAACAATACATATGCATATATATATTTTTTGAGACAGTCTTGTTCTGTTGCCCGGGCTAGAGTGCCGTGGCGTCAGCCTAGCTCAAAGCAACCTCAAACTCCTGGGCTCAAGTGATCCTTCTGCGTCAGCCTCCCAAGTAGCTGGGACTACAGGCATGCACCACCATGCCCAGCTAGTTTTTTATATATATATATATTTTTTTAGTTGTCCAGGTCATTTCTTTCTATTTTTTAGTAGAGATGGGGTCTCACTCTTGCTCAGGCTGGTCTCAAACTCCTGACCTTGAGCGATCCACCCGCCTCGGCCTCCCAGAGTGCTAGGATTACAGGCATGAGCCACCGTGCCCAGCCCAAAAGAATGATATTTTATTTGTTGGAGACAGAGTCTCTCACTGTTGCCCAGGCTGGAGTGTGGTGGCATGATCACAGCTTACTTCAGCCTCGAACTCCTGGGCTCAAGGGATCCTCCTGCTTCAGCCTCCTGAGTAGCTAGGACTATAGGAACGTGCTACCACATCTAGTTAATTTATTTTTATTTTTATTTTTTTGCTCACTATGATGCCCAGGCTGATCTTGAACTAACTCCTGGCCTCAAGTGATCCTCTCGAATCAGCCTTCTGAAGTGCTGGGATTACAGTCGTGAGCCACCGTGCCTGGCCTAAGAACAGTATTTTTAAAAGTTAATTCATGTCAAAATAGATACAAAGATGTTAATTTTACCATGACTAGGTGAGAAAACATCATCCACAGAATTCAGACACAACACTGGAATTGCTACCGACTTCAGTCTACGATTTGGACTGGCATCGGTATAATAATCATCGATTGTTGGGTATCCAAACATGACTGAAGTGAATCGTTTGTCAAACTCTCTGATGGACTTAGCCTGAAAAACAAAAACAAATTTTATCTATTCTTGGAATGAAAAGAAGAAATAAAAGTATTACATAAAGTTTCTCTCTCCTACCTTCATGACATGATCCATATCAATTTGTTTTACAAACATATGCCGATGCCTGGAACAAAAGAATTTCACAAGTAAAAATTAAGGTCATTCCTACCTTAATCATACCTAAAATACATACATAGCAGGAGGAGTACATTAATGTTGGTGCTGAAGGTATTTTTTTAAAGGACTTTTTTTTTTGGAGACAGGGTCTTGCTCTGTGGCCTGGGCTAGTGTGCAGTGGCATCATCATAGTTCACTGCAGCCTCAAGCTCCTGGGCTCAAGCAATCCTTTTGCTTCAGCCTTGGGAGTCACTGGGACTACAGGCGGGTATCAACATGCCTGGCTAATTTTTTTGAGAAATTTTTATTGAGATGGAGTCTCACTATTGCTGAGGCTGATCTTGAACTCCTGGCCTCAAGCAATACTCCCGCTCTGCCTCCCAAAGTGCTAGGATTTCAGGCATGAGCCACCATGCCTGGCCAAAAGTACTTTTGATTGAAGAAGAATGAGCCAATACTGTAACAATAAAAGTAAAAATAAGTGTTGTTTAATAACAAATTATACATACACACTGCTACTAATAAACCAATTTTGTCAAAATGCCTTAAGCCAGAATCTTCCATTTGGAAAAATTACCTAATGATAGTATTTTAAAAATTGCTTTATTCAAAATTAGAATATTTTTGCATACTTATTTTTTAAATGTTGGTCATTTTTCTTACACAACTGATATCTTAATTCAAATCAACTCTTCACTGTTCTTGCTACTGTCCCCCATTTCAGTGAGCACTTGAATAATTAATGATATGATGATTCTTTAGTATTTTTAAGCAACATTTATAATCAATATCTGTAATATAAGAAACAGGTTAAGTTTAATCCAATGTTTAATGTCAACTCAAAAGATAACTATGGTTTTCAACAAGTCATGTACAAATTATACTTTTTGAGTTTATATTTAAGTTCCCTTAAAAATTCAAGGTAACGTATAAAAAATAAATAGAAACATCTCCATGTTCTTTGCTACCATACCAGTTTAACTGTCAGAAGACACACAGACAATTCCAGAAAAACTACTGCAAAGACAGTATTTTGGTAATATAAGAACTGTGAGGGCCGGGCGCCATGGCTCACACCTGTAATCCTAGCACTTTGGGAGGCCCAGGTGGGAGGATTGCTTGAGGCCAGGAATTCAAGACCAGCCTAAGTAACCTAGAGAGACCCCATCTCTACAAAAAATAGAAAAATTAGGCTGGGCGCGGTGGCTGGCGCCTGTAATCCTAGCACTCTGGGAAGCCGAGGTGGGAGGTTTGCTTGAGTTCAGGAGTTCGAGACCAGCCTGAGCACGAGCGAGACCCCATCTCTAGTAAAAATAGAAAGAAATTATCTGGACAACTAAAAATAGAAAAAATTAGCCGGGCATGGTGGTGCGTGCCTGTAGTCCTAGCTACCCAGGAGGCTGAGGCAAGAGGATTGCTTGAACCCAGGAATCTGAGGTTGCTGTGAGCTAGGCTGATGCCACGGCACTCTAGCCCAGGCAACAGAGTGAGACTCTGTCTCAAAAAAAAAAAAATAAATAAAAAAAATAAAAAAATAGAAAAATTGGCTGGCATGGTGGCACACGCTTGAGAGGCTGAGGCAGGAGGATCGATTGAGCCCAGGAGTTTGAGGTTGCAGTGAGCTAGCCCAGGCAACAGAATGAGACCCTGTCTCAAAAACAAAACAAAACAAAACAGAAAAACCTGAAACTGTGAGAACTGAGAATGTCTAAATCAGCTGCATTCTCCTAAGTCTCTACAACATTCCATGCCCACATGCTTAAGGGGCCATACCATTCAGCACTGAAATTACTTAATACATTACTTACTACCCAGGAAAGAATTCTGTACTGAGAAGATTAGCAACAAGTAGAAAGTCCAAGGAAATAGCTCATAACATTACTTAACTCATTCCATGCTAATGATTTTACTCTTCTAGAATTGAGAGTGATTAGAACAGTGATCTTCAAAGTGGGGCACATCACATACCTCAGGGGTTGTACAAGACAATCCACTGGGATTCAGAAAGAAACCATCACAACTTTTATCTATATTTTTAACTTATACATAAGTTTTTTAAATTTCTGTATGCATTTACAATACAGAGAACATTTTGGTACAGTAGTAAATGCACACAATGTATAAATAAATATACATGTGTCAGTAGTGCTATGCTTTACAACTTTTTTACTGTTAGGCCATGTAATCTAAAATGTTTGCAGACAAGTTTTAAAGATAACTCACTTATTAACTGAAGACTGGAGACAGGTTGTCAAATAGTAATTAAAAAGCAGCCAGTTCAGCGGTTTCTCCAATGACTCTGAGCAAGCAAAAGTATTCCAGCCAACTGAAAAAGTTGCAGCTGCCATCAAAGGAGTTTTGGGCCCAATTTTGCCCAGGTAATTTAGAAGCAGCATTCTAAAATGAGGAGAAACAGGAAACTCAGTGATTAATTTGCTATATTTCTCAAGACATCCTATTTCTAACTATAGACTTCACATGAACTATGGAGAAGAAAAATATAAACCAGTGTTCAAGTCCTCTATCTTGGAAGAGCATGCAAGTATCTTCCTTCTTTCTTTACATTCATTTATCTTGCAGTCAACCATACTGTGAATGGGACAAATCATAGTTATTCCTTACGCATGTATCCTATGAAGTTAAACATGAGAGAAATCTACCCTATGAGTGGTTTTCAAACATGGCTGTATGTTGGAATCACCTGGGGAGTTTTTAAAACTACTGCTGATACCTGGGTTTCACCCCCAGAGATTCTGAGTTAATTGGTCTAGGTGGCCATCCTAGTCACCTAGGATCCTTGTCTCCAGTATCAAATTTCTAAAGGGCTCACTAACCTAGAGTTAGACTTTCTGAGTTGTGGTAGAACAGTAGGCCCTTAAAGTATTTAGGTTACTAAATATGAAATGTCTGATTTCAATTCAAAAGATGTAGCTTATTATATCTCAAACAAGAAGCAGTACAATTGACCAAAGTGTGTGCTTAAACTATAGACACAGTTTTGCCATGTTAACGGTAGCTTGTTTGTGCCAGCAGTGAAGAAGCCTAGAGAGCTAGTGGCGATGAAATCGCAAAAGGCATTTTCCACAGCTTGTTGAGAACTGAATATTTTTCCTTGCAAGAAGGGGTCCAAGGCCTGGAAGAAGTGGTAGTCAGTTGGTGCAAAGTCTGATGAATACAGTGGATGACAGAGAGTTTCCAAGTCCAGCCTCTGTAGTTTAAGCAGCGTTGTTTATGCGACACGTGGTCGAGCGTTGTCTTGCAAGAGGATTGGCCTTTCTCTGTTGACCAATCTCGGCTGCTTAATCACAGGCATCCTCATCATTTCTTGCAATTGGCTGCAGTGGACATCTGCTGTAATCAGTTGACCAGGTTTCATGAAGCTGTAATGGATAATACCAGCGCTGGACCAGCAATCAGACACCATTAGCTTTTTTTTGATGAATATTTGGTTTGGACTGTGTTTCGGCACTTCATCTTTACATTATGCCGAAAGCATGCGATTGTCAAAAAGAATTCATTTTTCATCACACGTAACAATATGGTGTAGAAACGGTTTGTCTTTATGTTGTGACAGCAAAAAAGGCAAGCTTCAAGATGATTTCTCTTCTGATGCTGGTTTAATTCATGCAGAACCCATCTATCCAGTTTTTTTTTACCTTGCCCATTTGTTTCAAATGGTCCAATATTGTTGGAATAGTAATGTCAAACCTTGCTGCTAATTCATGCCTAGGTTCAGATGGATTTGCTTCCACTGCAGCTTTTCAGCTCAACATTATCCCTCTTGGTCTCAAGTTGCCCACATGGCTCATTTTCAAGATTTTTTTTTTTTAATTTGTTTTTTTTTTTGAGACGGAGTCTTGCTCTGTCACCTGTGCAAGAGTGCCGTGGCATCAGCCTAGCTCACAGAAACCTCAAACTCCTGGGCTCAAGGATCCTCCTGCCTCAGCCTCCCAAGTCGCTGGGACTACAGGTACACACCACCACACCTGGCTAATGTTTCTATTTTTAGAGATGTGGTCTCCTCTTGCTCAAGGTGGTCTTGAACTCTTGACGTCAAGTGATCCTCCTGCCTCAGTCTCCCAGGGTGCTAGGATTACAGGCATGAGCCACTGTGCCCAGCCTCATTTTCAAGATTAAAATCACCAGAACAGAACTTCTCAAACTATTCATTAGCCACATCCTTCCCAAACACTTCGTTGATATTTCAAGCTGTCTGCACTACATTGATTCCACAACAGAACTCATATTCAAAAATAACACAAACCGTTGACATCCAAGGTTTCACAAAAATTGCTCTAAAAAAAAAAAAACGTGAAAGATAATTACAAGCCAAAACATGCATTTGAAAGACTGAGGATGTACCTTCACAATAAACATAAAAGAAGTGTCAAAGTGAAATGTCAGAGATATCAACTGTCAAACTTAGTACTTAAGGAAATCGGGCATTTCATACTTAATAACCTAATGGCTTGTTTTCCTATTCCTTCCTCTTATTTGTCCTTATCTCCTATCACCTATTTTCCACTTTTCTTTTTGTTCTATTAACTTCCTTGATTCTGTCCTAGTTCTATTGTGGTGAGAGGGACCATAATTGAGTTTAATCTAACAACAATGTCAAAAATCTAAGTTTAACTGTGCCAACTAAGAGAAAGAAAGACTAATTCCATTTCTCAGAAAATTTTTGGTACTTGATTTCTTCAATTTCCCCGGTCCTGACATAGAATAAATAGGTAAAAATTCTCCTTCATTCTTTTTTCCCATCCAAATGACTTGCAAGGTGAATGTGACGGCAGTTTTAGGTCAACTGCACTGCCTGTATATGGTATGTGGCTCACTGGGCCATTAAAGGAGAACGCTGACTCTCCCGAGAAGGGTTCCTTCTAGGGTCCTAGTTCTGGTGACCCTACTCTTTAGGGGGAGGTCAGTAATTGCTGGGAGAAGGGTAAAATGCACAGATTGGAAGGGCTGAAAGGGAAACTCAGGAGTAGGAAGATCCAGGAGTAGACATGACCAAGTAGGTGAGAATAGTTCTTGGTTATTACTTAAGAGCAAAATAAAGCCAAGATGTTACCCCAAAAAAGGGTGTTTTTTCTTTGACAGGAAAAGGACCCCCTTTTCTCACCAAAATAGTAATAATAAAAAAACTACAAGGAAACAGAGAGAGATGGAGAAAGAACCCCTGGATTAAGAGACTTAAGAGACATACCAATCCCAATGCATAGAGTTTATCTGGCTTCTGATTCAAATAATTTGTAAAAGCAAACAAATGGACAATTGGGGAAATGTGAACACTGACTGAGTATCTGATGATAGTTAAGAATTGTTAATTTTGTTCAGGTATAATGATGGTATTGTGGTTTGGGTTTTTTTCTTTGTTTTTTAAGAGAGACTTCACCTTTTAGACATACCAACTGGGCCAGGCACAGTGGCTCATGCCCATAATCCTAACATTTTGGGAAGCTGAGGCTGGAGGATGGCTTGAGCCCAGGAGTTCAAGATCAGCTTGGGCAACATGGTGAGACCCCATCTCTACAAAAGTTACAAAAACTAGCCAGGCGTGATGGTATGGGCCTGTAGTCCCAGCTACTTGCAAGGTTGAGGCAGAAAGATCACTTGAGCCCAGGAGTTTGAGGTTGCAGTGAGCTCTGATCATGCCACTGTAATCTAGCTAGCCTGGATGACAGAGGAAGACCGTGCTTCAGAAAAATCAATGTTGTCTAAGATTTGGTTCACAATAATCATGAAACTGCCCTTTACAGAATGAATAAAGGGCCACAGGGTGGGAAATGTGGTAGGGCCTGAACTCTGTATAGTTAAATATATATATAACCCGCCATTGTTCCCTAGCTTGCTTTCCTATTATTGCTTACTACTCAGGAGACCCATAGCTGATGGTCATAAAGATTCTTAGCTTTTTTTTTTTCTTCTTCCTGGTCAAGTGAAGCAGTGGGAGTGCAGAAGGAACAAAGGAATCTGTAACTGGTTGTGATCAATTAGTTGTAAACACCACCACACTTGGACCAACCTCTTAGCTTTCTTCATTGCTCCCATAGATAACATCACCCTTGTACACCCTAAGGCTTGTTTTAGAGATATCTTCCAGGCCCTGCATCCCCAGTGGACTGGCAGCCCCACCCAGACCAGTGGTCCATACCAAGGAACTGACTCAACTGGTCTTTTGACCCCCAACCAGGAACTGGCTCAGCACAAGACAATTTCTACATCCCTATGGTTCCACCTGGAACCCAGCCAATCAACAGACCCAACTGCCTAGCCCTTTGCTTGCCAAACTATCTTTAAAAATCCTTTCTCCCAAATTCTCAGGGAGACAGATGTGAGAATTTCCTTCCTTCTCCTCACATGGTACCTGCGATATTAAACTCTTTCTCTGTGGCAACACCTGTCTCAGTGTATCGGCTTCCTCTGCAGCAGCGGGCAATGAAACTGGATGGGCCGTGACAATCAGAGTTGGGCAATTTGATAATTATTAAAGCTGAATGATGAGTTTACGGGGATACTTCTGTCTTTACTTTTATACATATTTGGAATTTTCTATACATTTTTGAAGCTTATTTACCAGCTTATTGGGAGACTGGGATCTGACTGGGTCTAGAGTGGCGTGGTTCCTTGACTAGCCTCAGTTCTGGCTCGAAGCCCACACTTGGCCTCAGGCATCACAGGCGTGGGGATCACAGGGCACTGGGCATGAGGATCTTCACAGACTATGCTTTTATCTGTTGCATCTCCGTAAGAAAAAAATGTGTCAAGCTGTAAAACACCTCCCCAAGAGGTAAGCCCACTTGGGACCGTGTCACAGTGCTAGGCAACTAAAAAGGGTGCTTCCTTCAAACAATTTACAAGACATTAATATTCAACCAGTTGTAAAGGCTAATGGTCAAGTTCTGCCTCCAGGCACTGAGAGTTCAAGGCAGCATGAATAGACATTTCCCAGGAGCTTCTGAATAGAGAATCTGGGCCTGTTTATGTAAGGTCTGGCCTTTTAAAAAGTCAAGAATTTGTACAATTAAGGGAAAAAAGTTCAGCCCTCACCCTGTTCTTTAAGGTCACATTATGGGGCGAAGGAAAGAGAAGCTAAATTCTGTCCAGTAAGCACAATTCAGAGATTCTGCCTCAGTTTTCTGCATTGATTCAGATTTCTTCCTTTAGTAGGTCAAGTCAGACCTTCCATGCTAATGTAACAAATGTATTCTTTTCTCTTAGTTTTATGTTTATCAGAAACTAAAAAGCTGTAGTTAAAGCCTATTTTTCAGAGCATATCATTTGTAAAGGCTATTCATTTTCAAGTAAATAAACTAAGCTATTTTGAAAACTGAAATGACAAATAAATCAATTATAAAATTAAGAAAAAATACTATTTTCTATTTCAAGTGTTTCCTGATTTTAAAAAGTAGTTTTGGACAATGGTTTAGGGAATCTAAAGCATGGTAACATGCCAGATAGTAAAAATTTTGGATTTCCTTAAGCTCACTGTCAATAGAACACCAACCAAAAACAATTATTAGTAGAAATAAGCCTTTATCTAAACATGGCAAATAAAAGGTCCAAATAAGGCCCAAAGTAATGGCAAGCAGCACAAATCATAATATTCACGTGCTTAAAATAGCAGCTAGAGTAATGGGTGAACAACCAAATCTCAGTGTCTACGAGAGCACTCCACAGGAGGTCCATTTGCCCAGCAACAAAACAAAACAAAACAAAATACCACCTGGGGAAAAATAATTTTGGAGGCCACTGCAGTTGGAAAGAGCAACAGGTGATTATTTCTGTGACTGGAGGGATGAAAGTCGTGCTACCATTCAGCTTCCCAACCAGCGAGAGGGGTGGCTGGGAGCGCGCCAGGGAATCAGAAGGTCAGCATGGCAACCGCTGAGTGACGCGAACCAACTTCACGGGCTTCAGATGAGCCTCCAAGCTCACAAAACCCAGAGTACTTGTGTCCTTTTCTCTGCAGTGATTGGTAGTCAATTGTCCATTAAAATTGTTAAAATCCACCTGAATTAATTCCTTCCTTCATTCATTTCAACCATGTGATAAAATATGATAAAAATAATCAGACATTTATTTTAAATGTCTATGCAGCCAGCTTACAGTCCTGTGAAAGAGAGAGCCAACGAGATTGCTTCCCTGCCAGACAGTATTTTGGAAAGGGAGAACCTTACCCTCCCATTGAAACCCCAGCCGCCAGGAAAGGAGCAGAGGGGAACAGGCCGTGCACGTGGTGAATAACAGTCTCCAGGTCTTCAGTGTTAGCACAGCAGTAAGTCCTTGGTGTCTGGAAGTAGTGACAAGTAAAGCACAAAAATTAAAATATGAGGTTAATGATTTGTATCATGCAGAAATGTAAATAAAAGCAAGACATCGTAAGTATGAGAAAACCACCTTTGCATATACTATAGTAATAATAATTTATCATTTCCATATCTTGCAGTGCACGTTTATGCCATTTAAAGTAAACACAATTTGAGTTAACAAAATCACTGTGAACATGCAAAAGGAAGGCTTGATGCAAACGGGGCGAGACCAGTACGAGTACCTTAAATTAAACAGATACGAAATGCCATATGCAAATGTGTCTCCAACGTAACAGGAGCAGTCGACTTAGGAAGAAAAAGTGGAGAATTATGTTTTTTTATAGAAATAAAACAATCTATGCCTGAAAAAGCCAAAATAATTCTTCATTAAAAAACAAGCAAGCAAGCCAGGAAAAACGGCTTTCTAACTGTGCCACAAAAATTTTAAATTGTAGCTAATTTCTAACTAGGAAACTGTCTTCTCCACTTTGAGTGCTGTTAGCGAAGGAGTATGGTTTCCTGTGCTGCCTTTGCTCTAGATCAAGCAAAATAATTCTGATTTGCTAATCAAATATTTTCTTTTACAATAGTATATACGCATTCACATAGCCCCAGCTGTGTTACACCACAATAGACACTTAAAATGTTAAAATATGTAAAGCTGATTATGCCTTAATACATAATGTATTAAAACAAATGGTTTTCATGTGAATTTCTTCGATAAGGTTTTGTTTGTAGCTGAAAAGCATCACAGATGTTTCATTTGATCTAGAACGAGGAGGCAATCCTCTCTGTAGAATATATGTGAACGTGTATGTATGAATAAAGCATATGTGAGAAAAAATAACCAGAAATTTAATAACAAGGAGATAAATCTGTTAACATTATTCTAATAAAAATACGGACACTAGTCACCTGCACCACCCAATTTTATTATTCCAACAAACCATGATCACTAAGAAGGTTATGTATCACCCCACGGTTCAATGGTTAATAAATAGTCTGAGAAAATTACAGTTTTCAATAATCCCTCCAATTACGCTCATACTCATCCCTAAAGCACGGCCTATTGTTTACTGTCATTTTTTTTTTTTGAAATCTGCAAATATGTAACTCTCCAAAAGACAAATGTTAACCTGACAGTATTTACAATGGCTCACATTTATTGAATCATTGTATTTGTGTCCACAAAACCCTGAGGAAGATCCTATCATTGTGACTATTTTATAAATGAGCAAACTGAATTTAGAGAGGTTAAATAACTCCTATTAATAAAGCATCTTAACAGATAATAAGTGACTATGCTGAGACACTTAAAAAACACTTTGTGATTAAATGCCCCTGAGGGGCACAAGTTCAATGTAATATCTACACTAGAACAGTGTCTTCCGCCATGCTTATCACAGTGACTTCGGAATTTGTCATGAGAATTTACGTGAAGAAATCCTTACTCAGCATTTTTATTACATTCAAATCTATTCACACTGCACAGCTTTAAAATTTCTGAATTATTTATGAACAGTCCTCAACGTGTCCTCCTGTTATACAGGCTTTAAGTCAGTGGTCCCCAACCTTTTTGGCACCAGGGATGGGTTTCATGGAAGACAATTTTTCCACACACAGATCGGAGGTGGGAGGCAGTGATTTCGGGACGATTCAAGCACGTTTATTGCGCAGTCAAACCTCTCTGCTAATGATAATCTGTATTTGCAGCCGCTCCCTGGCGCGCATCACCGCCTCAGCTCCACCTCAGATCATCAGGCATTAGATTCTCCTAAGGAGCTGCAACCTAGAACCCTTGCGTGCGCAGTTTACAGTAGGGTTCAAGCTCCTGTGAGAATCTAATGCTGCTGCTGACCTAACAGGAGGCGGAGTTCAGGCAGTGATGCCAGCGATGGGGAACAGCTGTAAATGCAGATGAAGCTTTGCTTGCTTGCCAGCCGCTCACCTCCTGCTGTGCAGCCCAGTTCCTAATAGGCCACGGACTGGGAGTTGGGAACCACAGCATTAAGCGATGTATATGTGTACATGTATGGACAAATGCACACATACACATAGACACACACACACACAGTTAGGGTATTAAAAAAATAGCCTACGGAAAATTACTAGGATCATAGAATCTTAGTGTCAGGAAAGACCATAGAGGTTACCCGGTCCCTTATTTATCTGTCAATTCCCTTCAGCCACTGGTTGAAGGCTACCCCCAGAGGACATTAACTCCCTAGCACTTCTAGGCAGCCCTTCAGTGGCTAGGGAAGGCCCCCAGTCAAAGAGATGCAGGTGCTTGCAGTTGACTCCCTCAGGCAGGCATGCATGGGAATGGTGCGTGCCCAGGGGTGAGGGTGTGAAACCAACTGTCTCTGCTCCCAGGCCTTTTTACTCTCAGCTGGACTGGTGCAATAACCTCCTCACTGGCTAACCCCCAGTTTTCCCTCATAATCGTCTATAATCCTACATCCAATGCACTGTCAGATTTAATCTTCCTAAAGAACACTAAGCATGACAGTCTTTCTGCTTAAAATTCTTCATTACCCTTCCATTGCCTACTGAATTAAGTACAAATTCCTCTATCAAGTGTTCAAGGCCCTCTACAATATGATGCCAAGCAACCTTTCCAGCTCTGTATTTTATCATTTCTCCATATTCACAGATCCAGGCCAAGGGGACATTGCTGTTCTCTTGTCTGCTAGGCTCTGTTTTGTTTTTTTTTTTGAGACAGGGTCTCGCTCTGTCACTCTGGCTAGAGTGCAGTGGCATCATCATAGCTCACTGCAACTTCAAACTCTTGGGCTCAAGTGATCCTCTGGCCTCAGCCTCCCGAGTAGCTGGGACTACAGGTGTGCAACACCATGCCCAGCCAATTTTTCTATTTTTGGTAGAAATGGAGTCTCAATCTTGCTCAGGCTGGTTTCGAAATCCTGACCTTGAGCAATCCTCCTGCCTTGGCTTCCCACAGTGCTAGGATTACAGGTGTGAGCCACCTCGCCCAGCCTGCTAGACTCCTTAATATCCTTGCCATCTGAGTAAATTTTACCTGCCTGGTGTCCTTCACTGTCAACACTGTCTGTTGAAATTGTGCCTTGGATAAATGTCACAGCAGGCAAGACTTAGCCCTGTCCTCTAGGACCTCCTGGCCTTCCCCGGTTCTACCCTTAACTGCCCTGTCCAGCCTGCTCCCTGCCTCACATCCCATGTGAGTCTCTCTCTGTTACTATCTGACCCACCTCTATCTCTGACAGTCAACAACGCTTGTCAAATTGAACTGAGACACACAGAACTAAAAGTGAGAAGACCTGATTAATAAATTCTGACATGCCAAATTATGTGGTCATATCACACAACCTATTGCTACTTGGTGGGCTCCAACAAGAAACATCATATGTCTTCTTTCTTCACAGGATCTAAAGTTAGAAACAAGAAGATCCTACAGAACTTGGGATCCACTGAAGAAAAAATTCACCCACAATACACAGCAAAGACACTTACGGCACAAAACACCGAATTGGTAAGCTTTGCAAAAATTGTCTTCAGATCTGCGGATATAACTAGAAGCTATCTATCAATTTATGACATGGGTTCTCACTCTGTCACCCAGACTGGAGTGCAGCAGTATGTGATCCACAGCTCACCGCAACCTCAAACTCCTGGGCTCAAGTGATCCTCCCACCTCAGCCTCCCAAGTAGCTGGGACTACAGGCGTGCGCCACCACACCTGGCTAATTTTTTTAAAAAGATTTGTTGTAGAGACAGAATCTTGCTATGTTGTCAACACTGGTTTCGAACTCCTGGCCTCAAGAGATCCTCCTGCCTGTGCTTCTCAAAGTGCTGGGATTACAGGCTTAAGCCACTGAGCCTGGCTGAGTAGCTTTTTACTTATTATTTATTTTTTACATGATCTCCAATATTCTGAAACTGAGAACCTTTTTAGACAAAAGACTGTAGTTAATTCTCAGCTATTAGTGCTACTAATACAACCAACAACTATCCTATTGCAGTAATTCCCGTCTTTGTGCCTCCAGGACAGAAGTAGGTGAAACCACCTAATCAGAAAGGGGATGAAGAAAGACCTGGCAAAGTTCAGCTGCATGGTTAAAACTCCCAGGTGAGATAAGGATGGAAAAAGTATTCTGGAAAAGTGCAGAAAATCGAAAAGATACATAACCTTCCAACAGATGTTTGTACATAAATATTTTATAAGTTAGAATAATTTGACAATAATTACAAACCAAGATTGCTCAAACTCATTGTTTGAGCATCAAACTCATTGTTGAGCTCATTGTTCAACTACAGCTATGGTCAGAGAACAAACAATAGTACTTTATTTATTTATTTATTTATTTTTTGAGACAGAGTCTCGCTCTGTTGCCTGGGCTAGAGTGCCGTAGCATCAGCCTAGATCATGGCATCCTCAAACTCCTGGGCTCAAGCAGTCCTCCTGCCTCAGCCTCTCAAGCAGCTGGGACTACAGGCATGTGCCACCATGCCCGGCTCATTTTTTCTATATATTTTTAGTTGTCCGGCTAATTTCTTTCTATTTTTAGTATAGACAGGGTCTTGCTCTTGCTCAGGCTGGTCTTGAACTCCTGACCTTGAATGATCCTCCTCCATGAGCCTCCGCGCCCGGCCAACAGTACTTTATTTAATGGCTTTTAGAGGTTAGTTTTTTAAAAACTATTGGAGAGAATAATGAAATATAATTAATTCCTAATTATTCATGTAAAATAGGAAAAGAATAAAGTATATATATTTATGAACTACATCTAATTTATCCTTCTTAATCAACTAAGGGCTTCTAAAAAGTAGACAAACTGATTTCTCCCTAACCTGAAAGATAATTTTCTTATCCTGGGTTTAGAATATCTGTTTTACAATTAAATTTTTAAAAATTTTCATTAAAAAATTTTTTTGATCTAGAAAGAAATGTTAAAATTCACCCTGTTAATCAGGTAGGCTGATTCTCTCTAGCTGTGCTTGGAGGAGATTAATTTGCTAATCTGCAGTAGAGAGAGAGCGTAACTCAGAATCCCTCTCTCTCAGGGCTGGGGTTACTACACATCCAACACCGAACCAGGCTGCCTAGGATTTTAGTTTTCTGTCTGGCAAAATGAAAACTGAAAAGACACATAAACATCTTCTAAAAAAAAAACCATTTAAATTTCACATCTACTTTATTGTTAATGTCTGATAAATATCAGGAAGTTAGAATATTTTATTTAACAATCTTCATCTCTCAAGTATTTCACAATCTGCACTCAAATACTGATAAGATGCTATTACATGAGCTCTGTGATTCTTCTGTGGATGTGGGCCCCACCAAAAGGAATAATCCTTTTCTAATATAGGACTAATTATGAGCTTTAATTAATCTCTACAGTGTGATTTGTTTTCATTCCACCCATCCTCTGCTCAGTACCTAGTGAACTGCCCAAATTGTCTCTAGGAAAATTCATCTTAATTTTGGAATATGAGTTCATTAAATAAGAAGTCAGAGAAAAGAAAAGTATTCCACATACTTAAAACCAGCAATATAATGAACAATCACTTTAGACCAAGTGTCTAAATCTGCCTGGGAGTTTGCTAATTTTTAAAAATAACTAACCACAAAACAAAGGGCCCCGGGAAATTTCCTGGCCAACTCTGAGGCCAAGCTGACCTCTGTGCGACGTTCCTGCTAATGCTCCAGATGGCTGCGGTACACGCTCGTGCGGTCACGCTCTACAAGCTAGCTACAGCAGTACATGAGCAGTTTTGCTAGCACCTTACAGCAGGTCAGCCAGGCAGACAGGAGCTATTTTCAGTCCAGGCTCGTAAGAGGTAAATCTCATGCCCTCCCCTGGCTGGGTTTGGGGCCAGATGTGGCTCACCTGGGTCAGGGAGGCTGCCACATGTAAGACTACTCAGCACCTACCAGGGGTTTGCAGCCCTGGTTGCACATTAAACTCACTGAAGAGTGGTAAAAAAAAATTAGATACCTGTACTCCAAATGAATCAAAATCTCTGGGGCATGGGGTTCAGGGATCAGTATTTTTCAAGGCTTCGCAGAGGATTCTAATGCACAGCCACAGAGGATTCTATGCTCAGAGAATAAAGAAATGGGGTGAGAGCTGAGCCGAAAAAGGATGCTGCTGCAATGACAAGAATGATAAAACCTACCTAGAGTGACTCGGGAGAAGGGACATCTAGTTCTCTGGGGGTCCCAATCCCTTGGATTCCTTGCAGCATGTGGGGAAATACTCCCAAACATCTCATACCTTATAGCATCACCTGGTACATATTAAGCATTCAATAAATGGTAGCTAGCATTCAATTATTATGATGATTTCTAAAACTCTTTATTCTTTTTATTTTGAAAAGAATTTTAAATATAGAAATTTGTAGAATCATTTGTGTACCCACCACTTACAATTGTTGATATTACTGGCCTGGACTCATCAAAGTTCGGAGAAAATTTTCAAGGATTAAATGTGTTCACACCCACATGTGGCTGAGGCCAACCTTCCCGAGTTACCATGCAGGTGAAGGAAGAGGGAGAAGTTATTTTTGGAGCAGTTGGGAAAGGGCTGACTTGGGGGGGACAAAGTGTAGAGCAGGGAGGGTTTGAATGTGGGAAAGAGAGTGCCTGAAGGCACAAGTGTGACAACAGTGCCCTGGCTGGCCCTGCCCTCTAAATCCCTCCTTCCTTAGGGATAGGGAGGTTGGTCCCTTAACCTTTTCTGAATGCCTGCCTCAGAAAACAGCTCTGGAGGGGAAAGAGCTCTAAGTCCCTCCTACCCTATTAGCTTCCATGGAAAAGCTTACTAAGAAACAAGAGCAGATCTTTCTGGATCTGAATCCTTAACCAAGCAAAGAATCTGAGGCCGAGGAGAGAATCCTCTCACAGAAAACACTCCTTCCCTCTACCCCCAGATTTTCAGTCTGACTTGACCAGAAGCCAGTACTGAAAGGTCAAGCCACTAGACTAGACAGGCTGGGTTCCTGCCCTAAGGCCACTAATCAGCTTTATGACTTCACGTCAGTCACCCCACTTCTCCAGAGGTGTCCTCAGCTGTGGAAGGTTTTTTAGCATTTGAGATCTTCTGAAGCAGAGCCACCCAAAGGGCCAGTCCAGGATGAGACAAGCCGTGGCATCAGCATGCAAGCCAGCAGTTGATTCTTCCTTAAGAAAGGACGGCTAAGAGGGGAAAGGAGAGGCAGCTTATCTAAACACTGTGCGGGGGAACTGAAGTGGGTTTACCTTCTTTTTTGGGGGGATAGAGGAAGATATTAACCATTATTTTTAAAAAATTAATTTGGTTTTTTAATGACAAAAATTGTCTATATTTATTGCATACAACATGATGTGTTGAAATACGTACATTGTGGAATGGCTAAATCAAGCTAATTGACATGTATTAACTCACACAATATTTTTTTGTGGTGAGAACACTTAAAACATACTATCAGTGATTTTCTGCCCTCTGCTTCTATAATTCATAACTGGCTTGCGTTCTGTCGGAGCCCTTCATCTTGCCAGGGCTGCTGTTTGACAGTTTGAGGAGCAGAAGTTGGTCCACAGGCCGTACTTTGTGAACAGCGCTGCTTTAAAGTGTCTTCCGACTTCCACTTGACCTTGTGGGCTCTCCCTTACCCGCTGAGCTGGCTCTAACTTGAACTGGAGAGCACCTGAAGGTGGCTTTTCTTTTTATAGTTTTATGAGATATAATTCACATACTATACAATTTATTCATTTAAAAGTACAAATCAATGGTTTTTAGTATATCCAGAGTCATGCCACCACGATTTTAGAATATTTTCATCACCCTAAAAAGAAACCCCCTGCCATTAGCGGTCATCCCCCCGCCAAGCCCCACGCAACCACTAATCTACTTTCTGTCTCTATAGATTTGCCCATTTTGAATATTTCACATAAGTGGAATCATACAATATGTGCTCTGTTGTGATTGGCCTCTTTCACTTGGCATAATACTTTCAAAGTTCATCTCTATTATAGCATGAATTAGGACTTGATTCCTTTTTAATGTGGAATAATATGCCATGATATGAACATACTACATCTGGTTTATTCATTCATCTTTTGATGAATATTTGGGTTGTTTCTACCATTTGACTATTATGAATAATACTACTATAAATATTTGTGTATAAGTTTTTATGAGAACATATATTTTCATTTGTCTTGGAGTGGAATTGCTGAGTCATATGATAACTCTATGATTAACTTTTTAGGAACTGCCAGACTATTTTCCAAAGTGGCCAAGAGGTTTTTCTCATTGGGCCTAGGGACACAAGTCTGCATGACCCTATCATTAAAAACAAAGGGGCCCATATGTAGCTTTCAACTCAAATGTGGCCAAGTTCTTCGTAAATTATCACCCCTAAAGTGCATGAGGTAATCAATAACATTAGGGAGTTTGGGGATAACTTGGATTCCTGGATTCCCATCCCTGAAAACCAATCTTAGAGCAGAAGAAAACGTCCTATCTACTCTGAGGGCTCCCAGAACCCTGCAGGAATGTCTGAGGCTCAGCTAGGGCTATCTGTTTCCCACAGTGAACAGCCCCAGAGAGGGAAGGTACAAGCTTCTAATTCCTAGTGAGAAAGGCCTTTGGCTTTCCCTCAATCTTGCAATGACTAATGGAAAATGAGGACAATATGGTGGTAGGAAATTTCTAGTTCTGGCTGGCTCTCCTCCACAGGGAGAACGAGCCTCTGCTCTGTCTGTGGAGTAGATTTTCTGCACTTCCTAAATAAAACTTGCTTTCACTTTAAAAAAGAGAAAAAGAAAATTTCTAGTTCCTAATTCTCCTTTGCAGGAGCCATAGTAATCTCTAAGTATATTTCTAACATATTATAGCAAACACTTTACTTTTGCATTTCTTCCACTCCTAGAACTGCTTACCCCAAACTCCACTTCCCCTCTGCTAGTTCTTGTGGGTTAATTTCAGATAGAGACAGTTTCTTTCTGTTTCTTTGTTGATTCATCTTTTGTGTTTTTTAAGCCTATTCTAAGGTCTTACTTACTCTGGGTCTGAGCCACACTAAATTCTTTCTGGAACAAGGCAAAGTTAAATAAACATTAAATAAATAAATAGAATAAACAAACATAAGAGTTCCTCCAGTATGAAACAGTAATTGTTCACTGAAGCTCTAAAACAGAAAGGATTATCAAGGGATCTAAATACCAAATTTAGCCCTGATAATACTGGCATCTTGTTTTTGTGATCCAACTTAAGAAAGAATAAGGATGTAGAATGACCAAAATGTGATTATAATTATATCCTTTTAGAACTACTTTAAAAAAGAAATTCAAGGAAGTGAATTATAATTAAATATATACTGTTTGTGCCCTAATGACCGAAGAGTTAATACACTAGCAAGTATGCCTTGGATTATAAAAAGCTTTATTTTACAAGGTATTTTCATATTCATCATTCCACGTGAACTTCAAACATCCTTGTGAGTTGGCAAGTGTATATTATTACATTATTATCATTTTTCAGATAGAGAAAAAGTCAACCTTTCTGTGTCTCTTTTTCTTATCACTTAGCTGGATAGTTGTGAGAACAGAACTTTAACTTGGGGCTTCTTACTGAGTCCAACGTACTTTCTGCTACGCACACCCAAGCTGCTTGCCAGACTATAGCTCTAACACCTTAGTTTGCATTCTCCATTTTGATACACATATCTGCTGTGGTTACAAGTTCATCAGAATTTAACCCACACACTGTTTAAGACCCCAGAAACCAAGCTACTCCTATCTGCTGGCTTAGAACTCTGTGAATTCTTTAAAATAATTTTTAAAAAGTGTATATACTATTCCTTTGTGAGAACTCAGAGTATTGTTAGAGATTTTTCAAAAGTCTACTTAAAGTTTATGGCTGAAAGTTACCGGGTTGCTACGTTCTTTCAAAGTAAATTCCTAATTAACTTTAAATGCTAAGGATACAATGTTTTGTTTTTTTTGCTTTTTTTTTTGAGACAGAGTCTCACTCTCTTGCCGGGGCTAGAGTGCCGCGGCGTCAGCCTAGCTCACAGCAACCTCAAACTCCTGGGCTCAAGCGATCCTCCTGCCTCAGCCTCCCGAGTAGCTGGGACTACAGGCATGCGCCACCATGCCCGGCTAATTTTTTCTATTTTTAGTTGTTTGGCCAATTTCTTTCTACTTCTTTTTTTTAGTAGAGACGGGGTCTCGCTCTTGCTCAGGCTGGTCTCGAACTTCTGAGCTCAAATGATCCGCCCGCCTCGGCCTCCCAGAGTGCTAGGATTACAGGCGAGAGCCACCGTGCCCGGCCAGGATACAATGTTTTTTAAGCATCCTCCTCCTCCTCTCTCTCCTCCTCCTCATTTGTTGCTCTCTAAGGTTCTACCCACACACCCCTCCCCTTTTACTCTGCTTACTCTTCCTAAGGAATCTCACCCACTCCTGGCTGCTCTTGCTCATACATCTCTCCTGAGGACCGTCCAGTGTATCCAACTGTTCACTAGGAATTTCACCTGGATGACCTAAAAGCATCCTAAACTTCTGAAACAGAACTTATTATCTTTATTACACCACAATCTTGTATGCTCTGCTAAATTTTGTATTTTAGTAAATATCAGTACCTTTGTCTCCTCTTTCTTTTCTTCCCACGATACAATTAATCCTATTATTTCTGTCCCATGAATACCACTCATTTTTGTTCTCTCCTCTTCCTCCCTCCTACATCTGCTTTCAAGCCCCACATTATGAGTAGGTCTGTAGTTAACCGCTTTCCACCTGGTCTCCCAGCCGCCAGCTTCCTCCCCACTTCTCCTCTCTCCTACACAGCACTGCCATGGTTCTGCTCCTGAAACAGGAACATGATCAAACTATGCCCCAGCTTCAAAATGTCAGTGGTTCCACAATAGGTTTCTTAGCATTCTACACGTGATTCTTCCAAGTCTGGCCTGACCCTTGTAGAAGAATTCCTGTCACTTCCTGAATAGTAAGAGGGAGTAGAGCACAGGGGTCAAGAAGGAAGAACACAGTCCGATCCCTTGGGTCTGAATCCTGGCTCTGCCATTTCTTGGCTGGGGAAAGTTCCTAACCTGCCTGTGTCTCATTTTCCTCATCTGGAAAATGGGGATGATGGTGGCTGTACTTACCTAAATCATTGGGTTTGTTTCCACTGCTGAACATTAAGTATGAAAAGACATGACTGATACATTCTAAGGACTCAACAAATACTAGATAAAACGATGTTGATGAGCATCCAACTACAAGAAAGTAGTTACCATTCCACGCTCTCTAATGCCTTGTTCTTTATACTAAGAAAGCCTCTATCCCTCTCCTGGAGGCTTCAAGATCCAACTGAAAATGTTACCTCTAATAGGAAGTTCTCCCACGTCCCTAGGCACTTTGGTATTCCTTCCCTCTGTGCTCTGTAGCCTTAATATCTTCCTGTGGTGACACTTAGCACTGCATCATGTGTATTTTTATGTACCTGACTCTCTCCCACAACCAAAGTTTGAGCTCCTAAGGATTAGGGTTCTGTCTCGCTAGCATGCATACTCCTCACCCTACTGCCTGGCACAGCGCCCGATTCAATAGGTGCACACTGCAGCTCTGCTGAATGTGTAAATCTTTGTCCCTCGCTTTATAAAGACCTAACAGACTCTGCAGCATACTATTTCCTTGAGAGCCTCAGACCATTTCCTCCCCCTTTGTGTCCTGGAAATGCCTAGAGGAGCGCATAGCAGATAGGAGCAGTTCAAAACGATTTGCTTGAGCCATGGCCACAGCCACAAATTCAAGTCTTTCCCTTTTAGAGTACTATCTGTCTACAAGATTCCTAAAGGCTGGACTGAATGAGGGAATGTGAACTTTCACATCAAACTTTTTGTTATGAGGCACTTGAGTAAGACCACAAACATTTTACAACTTTGGCTTCTGAAATCGTACTGATCTTGACTCCCTCCAGGGCCTAAGTCACTTGCAAAGCAAAGTGCAAGAGCTCTTTCCAGCATGACTTAATTATTTATAATCTTAATGTCATTCTGTATAGATGACTAAAAAAAAAGTTTCTTTCAACTCTGGTAGAATTGCCTTTGATGACTGAGCTGGTGAGGGACTAAAAGGTAAAAAGTTGCAAGAAAATTTCATAGAGTATAATACTAATATATCTTATTGCGACTCACAGATTTAAACAGCAGATAGAGCCGATGATATTCTTAAGAGGTGAAAGAACTTCTAGCAAAAATTCAAAATTAGAGGGGGAAAAAAAAGACTTGATTTAAATTGAAAAAGTTGAAATAACATTTCTGCTACATGAACTTCATTTGGCAAAAACACATACAACATAAAGTCAGTCCGTTTCATGACAAAAGTGAATTTCACAGGTTAAAAAAAAAACTATCACTGTACTAGTTTGTTTTGTAGTGGTTAATTTTTAAAGGAAATGTGTTTTGCATTAAAAATGACATAGAGAAACATCTACTGATGTCAAATTATAGTAAGTACAAAACTTTAGTTATACAATAAAATCTTTAAGTCACAATAGTATCCACAGACATAAAAAAGTAAAATAAAAACATACAATCTTAATTTCTACAAAAATACATTACATATATTTTATTCATATATAAGATCTGAATGAACATAGACTAAGGGGATTTCCTTGGTTGTATAATTACGGGTCTCATAAATTTCCTTTTTTTGGCTTATCTGTATTTTTCTACAATGAACCTGTATTGCTTACATAAACAAATAGTTACTTTAAATAAAAAGAATATGCTTTTTGTTATGAAACTGGAAATGATTCTTTTAAAAATTAAGACTGTTCTCATTTAAATTTACTTACCAAGAGATTCTCTCCCGCCACTCCTCTGTTGTTAAAAACCACACATCTAAAAACCAGGAAAGTAATTTTTGTTATTTCTACACATGATATATAATATTAAAATCGTCTTACTGATGCTGATTTAGAGCACGATAAGATTTTAAAACTCTGTTCTACAGACATGATGTTTGACCATTTCATCTAGATGCACTTAAATAAAATTCCAGTTCTCTAAATTCAACCTGGGGGTTCAAATTAGAAACTGTATATTGAAGTCATGTTAATTTTCCCTGCCAAATGAGAACTTTTACACTTTCTTCCTATGCATATATGTGAGCCTCCAATAAGTGTTATTAAAACGATTCTAAACACAAGTCAAATTTAAATGTGTTTGTTTCAAACAAAGAAAAAACATATGTCCTCCACCCATTGTGTCCTCCACCCATTTGTAACATTAATAAGTATCTATTTATATCCTAAGAAATAGCCTTGTTCCTTCAAGGCTCAGCAAACACGGAAACTGGAATTGTACACAAGGGTAGAGCTGCAAGGAGCCTGGCGCCTGAGATGGTAGGATGGGCCCGCACTATGCTACTACATGGTGTTCAGTTGACCTAGAGGAAGAAAGATTATCTTGTGTTTCCTCTGATCTTGCTTGTATCTCCTGGGTAAATGAGTCATGTAAATGGCTTAGATCAATGTTGGCTCAAGGCAAGTATTTACTGAAAGTTAATTACTAGTAGCATGCTAGCTTTAAAAAGTTATCTGGGCTGCAGGTGGTGGCTCATGCCTGTAATCATAGCACTCTGGGAGGCTGAGGCAGCAGGATCACTTGAGGTCAGGAGTTCGAAGACCAGCCTGAGCAAGAGCAAGATGCTGTCTCTACTAAAAATAGAAAAATTAGCTGGGTGTGGTGGCACATGCCTATAGTCCCAGCTACTTGAGAGGCTGAGGCGGGAGGATTGCTTGAACCCAGGAGTTTGAGGTTGCTGTGAACTAGGCTGACGCCACAGCACTCTAGCCCAGGTGACAGAGAGAGACTCCATCTCAAAATAAGTAAAAAGATTCATTTTGGTTTTTGTCGGTTTACTTATCCAATCAAACAAGGCCATTTAAGATTCAAATTCTCTTGCTTCAGGGTGCCGCTGGCCATTGCACAGGCTCTGTGCACAGTCCCTGATGAACTGACTGCCCTACAGAACATACACAACTCTTACTCTCTTCTGGCACACCACCTTCATTCAATGTGGTATTCGGGATATGTTTTTGCAAAGGAATTCATTCTTGCATCTGAAAAGTCATATAGAGAATTTTATTAGGTCCAACTGAAAGAAACCTCAAAATCTAATATGAGGAAAAGCTAGAAATAGTACATTTTATTGACTCATTTAAGACAAGACTCAAATATACTACAAATACATGAGAAAAGATGGAGTAGGCTCAGTTACTTTTTTCTTGCTAAAAAGAATGACAAGACAGACTAGATATAAATAAAATTTAAGTTGGCCACTTGTATTTACTTGCACAAGCACCTTAGTAACACAGGAATCAGTGCTACAGTTAATTGTGACCTTGAACCTCGAAGCTCCTAGCCATTCAGAAAAGAACACTTTTAGAGTGCAAACGTTAAATAAGGATTGAAATGGCTTCTGGGGCAAGATGTCCTCATGTGATGCCATTGAGAGAAGGCATTGGAACCAGTGAGGGGACAGAAAACGATGATCTGCAAACTCAGGAAAAGACTGCATATACATCTGGGATTTTCTTCCAAACTGCAGACTGGGATATCTGCACTTTCCTTCAGGCAACTTCGAAAAGTGGATCATAACTCTGGTATCTCTTGCTAGAGGCGAAATTGTACCGATCTCTCCATAAGCCTTTGTTCCTGACAATGTTGAGTCAATCGGCAGCAGCCATCATTGTATACGTCTAGCCTTGGACTTGGGGCACACAGGAGGGAGCAAAGCAGCACTCCTGCCTCTTTCTCCCACTCGAGCCGGTGATAAGCAACCAGCTTCTTTCATTTAACCCATTTTCCATCCTGACAGTCATCAGGGAACATCGTACACATAGAGCTAAAAGAGCTGATTGTGAAACTATTATTCCTAAGGCACTGACAAGCCTCTTAACTTCTGTAACAATTTCTTTTTAATTTTTAATTATTATGGATACATAATAGTTGCATATATTTATGGGGTACATGTGATATTTTGATAAAGGCATACAATGCCTGATGATCAAATCAGGGTAACTGGGGTATCCATCACCTCAAGCAAACAACTTTTACAGTTTATCCCAAACAATTTTAAAGGGTTTGTATATGAGGGAAATTGTTCTGCAAAAGTTATTTTTCTTACATATTTTAACTATTTAAATTTTCTTCCCAAAACAAAAAGAAATAGAAAGAGAAGAAATATCAAATAAAGAATAAATCAGGTATAAAGAACTTTCTGTAACAACAGAATCTATTAACTAGGGAAGCAGCTGAGTTTCTTTTTAACAATGAAGGTTAAATAAAAGACAGAGACCACCTATAATACAGAGCTTCTCAATCTTTAGCACTATGTACATTTGAGACCAAATAATTCTTTGTAGTAGTTCTGTCCTGTACATTATAGGATGCTCAACAGCATCTGTTTTCTACTGACCAGATGCTAGTAGAAACTAACCCCGATATAACAATCAAAAATGTCTTCAGACACTGCCAAATGTTCCCTGGGGGTAAAAGTGTCCCTAGGTTGAGAACCACTGTTATTGTGAGATGAACCAGAGAGAGCCTTGAATCTGCTCAAGGCCAGGGATCTACCAGAAGATATGTTGTGGTCTTAAATACTACAGGAGTAGGAGCAGATTCTGAGCTTGGGCCCCTAAGAAAAGCACTGAGAAGTGCTTGGGAATAGAGTACCTTTCCAGGCCTAGTTTCCAAATCTGCATGATAAAGAGATTTTTATCAGATAGTCTTAAATATTTTTTAGTTTTAAGATTCCCCAAGTCTTTGAGTCTGAGAATAGAAATAATAGTCAGCAAAGGGTGGAGTGAGAGGAACATTCAGGGATTAGCTAATCATTCTATACTGATTTCAGGTAATAATAATATAATAACAAAGCCAGGTGAGGTGGCTCACGCCTGTAATCCTAGCACTCTGGGAGGCCGAAAAGGGAGGATCACTTGAGGTCAGGAATTCGAGACCAGCCTGAACAAGAACAAGACCCCATCTCTATTAAAAATAGAAAAATTAGCCTGGCAACTAAAAATACAAACAAAAAACTAGCCAGGTGTGGTGGCGAGTGTCTGTAGTCCCAGCTACTTGGGAGGCTGAGGAAGGAGGATTGCTTGAGCCCAGGAGTTTGAGGTTGCTGTGAGCTAAGCTGACACCATGACACTCTAGCCCAGGCAAAAGAGTGAGACTCTGTCTCAAAAAAAAAAAAAAAAAAAAATCATATTGATTTCAGTATCCTTCCATCAATGAAACAAAAATATCAGTAAAGATGTAAATAGTCTGAATAACACTATCAACTATATTAATTGAATTTACATTTATGAAACACTACATCTAACAACAGAATACACATTCTTTTTAAGAAATGATAATATCTAAACATTTCCAAGCTTACTAAGGTCATAAAGATAGTAAAACAAATTAACATAATTCATGTACCATTTTCTAAACTGTAAAGCTTCAGAAATCAAACACAATAATTAACAAGAGTATATTACTGACTGTATTACATACCCAATTCATGATTATCACATGGTAATGGGGAACACTCAAAGTCAATTCATAATTCAGGAACCTCATTACTCGTTTCAACTCTTTCCCTACAAAATCTATTCCCTGAGTTGGAAACACGACTTGTTGCTCTATCATGTCTTGAATTTCCCTGATAAAACTGAATCCTGATAATATTACAGGTATACATTATCCTGGTAGGCACCAATCATGGGATTTGAGGAGCTCATTGGTCCCAAACTAAGAGCCTGAGACATCCGGGGGTATAAAAAGCAGTAAAAAAAAAAAAGGGGGTCTTCAAAAACTATCAGCATTTTAAAAAGCCTAACAGAAATCATACATTTATCTGTAGCAAGCCTGTCACATAGTAGCTGTCTAAATTTGATCAAATTACTAATAGTTCTGCTTTTTGGTTGGTAAAATAGGGTTAATAACATGTATCTTGGAACTGGGTACATATTATATAAGATAATCTATATGTAGCACTTAGTATGCAGCCTATCATGTGGCAGGCACTTGGCAAAGCTAAATTTAATTGTAGCAAACCGAAGTGGCAATTCCGGTTCTCTTGCTGATTATAAGTTCTGAGAGGTTCTATAAGTTAATAAAAAAAAGAAAGACCAGCAAGTTAATATTTAATTAATAAAATTTATTTTTCAGGTATAGTATTTCAAAACCAGTGGTCACAATGGGAAAAGAGTCAAAGATATCATTTTTTTTTAAGAGACAGAGTCTCACTGTCACCCAGGCTGGAGTGCAGTGGCATGATCATAATTCACTGCAACCTGGAAATCCTGGGTTTGAGAGATCCTCCTGCCTCAGTCTCCCAAGTAGCTGGGACTACAGGCATAAGGCACCATGTTCAGCTAACTTTTCAATTTTTTTGTGGAGACAGGGTCTTGCTGCGTAGCCCAGGCTGGTCTTGAACTTCTGGCCTCAAGAGATCCTCCCACCTCAGCCTCCCAAAGTGTTGCAATTACAGGCTTGAGCCATCACGTCCAGCTAAGAAAAGGTCTCATTAGTCTCACGAATAATCAGTTAGCTGCCTTACTCTCAAAATTATAAAAAACATTATTTTAAGAACAAAAAATGAGTTACAAGATATTCTGATGTAAATTTAAAATTTCTTTTCTAAGATACTGCTTTTAGATCAGGGGGAGGTAATCAGAACTCACCCTTTTGTTTCACTGCCTCATTTTCCTTAGTTTGTCCTCCTCCATCCTCCCTCTCTCAGGAAGAGTCTGCAGATGACCCCCCCAAGGTACCTCTAATGATGCAGGAAAAGCTAAACTTCCTCTAAAGCTTCTGTAACTTTAGATTACCAGCTACTTCCCTAGACAAAAAATTCTCAGGCCCAAACTCCAAACTTGAAAGTAAAGAAACATTTAAAAGCAGTCGAGATTTTTTTTTCCTTTTTCTGAGACAGTCTTCCTCGGTTAGGCCCGGCTAGAGTGCAGTGGTGTCAGCCTAGCTCACAGCAACCTCAAACTCCTGGGCTCAAGCGATCCTTCTGCCTCAGCCTGAGTAGCTGGGACGACAGGCATGCACCACCACGCCCAACTAACTTTCCTATTTTTTGTAGAGATGGGGTCTTGCTCTTGCTCAGGTTGGTCTCAAACTCCTGACCTCAAGCAATCCTCCCACTTCAGCCTCCCAGAGTGCTAGGATTACAGACGTGAGCCACTGTGCCTGGCCAAAAGCAGTCAAATTTTACCTACTTTCAACATCATCTCCCACTTTGAATCTCTCTCAAAAATATAAACGATGAACAATTGCATCCTTGCTACCAACTGGTAGGCTCTGCAGTGAAGAATAAAAGATCTTGATCCTGTTAAACCATACAAAAAAAAAATCAATGCTCTCTCTAAGTAATCAAAAACAAAAGGTGACAAGAATAAGAAATGTCTTAAAACACAAGTCTATGATCTTGAAAAAATCCTTCCCTTTTGCCCTCTTCTAACAACCCTCCTGTTTCTCTCCTTTCTCTGTCAAACTTATCAGATGTGTGATCCACTCCTGCTCTTGTCTCCTGAGGTCATCTTAAACCCCAGCAGTCTGGCTTCCTTCCTCATCACTCCACTGAGATCTTCTCAAGTTTTGCTTTAACCGTCCTGGTTCTCCCTGCCCTTTCGGTTGCATCCAACACCACTGAACTACTCCTTCCCTCCATAAAATGTTCTTCTTCGTTCTTCTGATATTCCTGAACCTCAGCGTTTCCATTTCTGACCACTCAGTGGCATGGGCCACTAGTCATCTCCTAATGGCCATCCTCCCCTCTTCCTCGGTAACAGAGGCCTCAATTTTAGTTGGTACTTGGCTGTCCGAAAAAAAGAAGCAACATGATAAAAGAAGCTTAGGTTCCTGCCACTAGAGAGCATCATATAAGTGGTGATTCACCTTCTTGGATTTTTACATGACAGAGAAATAAACTTGTATCTTGTTTAAGTCACTATCGTTTTGAGTTTTTTGTCACTTGCAGCCAATCCTAGTCATTTTTTTTGAGAGGGTCTTGCTCTGTTGCCCAGTCTAGAGTGCAGTGGCATCATCATAACTCACTGCAGCCTCAAGCTCCTGGGCTCAGGTGATTCTCCTACTGCCTCAGACTCCCAAGTAGCTGGGACTACAGGCATGTGCCACCACACCTAGCTAATTTTTCTATTTTTTGTAGAGATAGGGTCTTGCTCTTGCTCGGGCTGGTCTTGAACTCCTGGCCTCAAGCAATGCTCCCACCTTAGCCTCCCTGAGTGCTAGGATTACAGGCATGAGCCACTGTGCCCGGCTCAATCCTAGTCCTTTCCAATGCTTACTTCCCCACTACTGTGTACTCTTTGCCACTTCAACTAGACTGTATGTTCCTTGGGAATATAGGTTCTGACATTGTACTGTACAGTACAAAAATACTTAATGACTGACCTAGATTTCAATGAACTTATTATTATATAATTCTGGATGGGTCACTCTTTTTAATATTCATTTGGGGTAGAATATAATGGTAAATGAAGGCTCTCAATTAAAAAAGGTCAAGGTAAAAGATGATTCAAGGGCCAGGTGCGGTGGTTCATGCCCATAATCCTAGCACTCTGGAAGGCAGAGGTGGGAGGATTGCTTGAGCTCAGGAGTTCAAGACCAGCCTGAGCAAGAGCAAGACCCCATCTCTACTATAAATAGAAAGAAATTAGCTGAAACAACTAAAAAGAGAAAAAATTAGCCGGGCACGGTGGCGCATGCCCGTAGTGCCAGCTACCTGGGAGGCTGAGGAAGGAGGATCGCTTGAGCCCAGGAGTTTGAGGTTGCTGTGAGCTAGGCTGACGCCACAGCACTCTAGCCCAGGCAAAAGAGTGAGACTCTGTCTCAAAAAAAAAAAAAAAAAAAAGATAATTAAGATGTTGTCAGAGTTACTGTTTTTTTTTCCCCTTGTTTTTGTTGTACTAGAAATTAATTCAGAGAATGAGAAAAAGATTTAAGAAAACAGGATATTATTCACGTATACAAAATAATACCTATTAGGCTACAGTACTGGAGATATTTTCTTTGAAGCAATCTTGAATGAATGGATGAGATTTCTAACTACTTTATCAATCGTACAGGTGTAGATTACTAGAGGGAACCACCTTTTCTCCAGTCCTCTGGTTTCCATGAGGGCTTCTCTCTAAACAGACTCCTGGCCTTTCTTACTTTACTCACCCTCCAGGAAGTTGAGGACTTAACTGACTGATAAAATTTGGAAGAATTTACCTGGCTCAGCAATTTTCTCCCCTCGGGGGCAGGTCTCCCCAAGACAGGACGTACTGCCATCAGTAAGAACATGGACAGGCCTTCCTCATAGAGGCAGGTCACACAGTCCCATCGAGGTCTATTTATCTTTGACTTACTTCGTAAAGCCTTTGCTCACATTATCTTAAACTTTAGCCCAGTTTCCATCCCACCCATCATGAATTTTGAATTAGTGGACCTTAAAAGTATTGTGTTTTTGTTAGTTTTCAGGTACAAGAAAAAAATTAACATCAACAATAAACCATTACGGGCCGGGCGCGGTGGCTCACGCCTGTAATCCTAGCACTCTGGGAGGCCGAGGCAGGCGGATCGTTCTGAGCTCAGGAGTTCGAGACCAGCCTGAGCAAGAGTGAGACCCCACCTCTACTAAAAATAGAAAGAAATTAATTGGACAGCTAAGAATATATAGAAAAAATTAGCCGGGCATGGTGGCGCATGCCTGTAGTCCCAGCTATTCGGGAGGCTGAGACAGTAGGATTGCTTGAGCCCAGGAGTTTGAGGTTGCTGTGAGCTAGGCTGACGCCA
>RJWJ010002022.1:64972-111553 GCA_004363605.1 Indri indri | reverse complement strand
CCCCCCCCCCCGCTCTTTGTTTTTCCTAAGATTAATTTCAGGTGGCAAAGGGTTAAACACGGAGGCATCAAATGTGTATTTACCAATTAGAATAGCATGGTTTTCAAAGGTGATACGCAGTTGAATAAATAGAGACCTTCGATTGTAATCATGCCTGCAAACATCTCCCCAGACTGAAGATCTTCAGGTGATGTCTCTTCCGCCTCCTCCCCACAAACTCCCTGCCCCCACCGTACCCAGAATCTAAGCAGGAAGCATGTTATGTTAAGGAGGTTCAACAAATGATGCGTGGTAGATAACTGACGTGGGTAAGTCATGCAAGCATTTAACCATTGCATCACTTGACGGTATGTGCTCAAGTACGTGTATGAGTCTGCGCAGAAAAAGCGCCAGGCAGTTTTTACGCCACTGGCCTTGATGGTCTGTCGTAGGACACGCCCTCTTTTCTAATCCCAGCCTCAGATCTGTTTCCCAGGGTAAAATAGTTTTCATCCCCGTGCTCAGCCATCAGTACCACGAGCCGATGGTTTATTTCCACTGACTTTCAACAAAAGCGTCCATGAGGGCATCTGTTCCCAGGCCAGAAAGATGTCAATACCATGGGACATGATGAGTTGTTCTGTTTTGTTTTCAATATTTAGAACCAGGAGGTAAGAAAACTCATTCCTTCTGGAATTTCTTGAAACTCCTTTCAAACTCCTTTCTTCAAGTTCAGTCTTAGACTCTGCAATCCCTCCTCGCTGTAGCAGAGTCAGGTTTTTTGCTTGATCTTCAAACCTTTTTAATGGCAGAAAGTTTCCAGTTCTACACTTAAAACTATGAAAAAGTACCATAAACGACTGTTTTGATAACATCCAAAAGAAATGGATGTTTTTTCTCCTTCAAGTGAAACTGAAATAAGTCTATTAAGAGAAACAAGAATATATCCATTAAACAAATTCTATCAACTTTGGGGGTGAGTCTTATGACAAAATACTACTTTTGGGTTCAAAAAGTCCTAGTTCTGGTTCACCCTCCCCAGAGTTGCACACAGTGGCCTTGCCTGCTGGCCCTGTGCAGGGACATAGGAGGGGGAGAGGATGGGCTTGAGAGGCGGGTAGCTCTAAGTTCAAACCTCTGTTCTGCAACATACCAGGTAGGTGATCTTGAGGAGTTCAATGAATCCCTCCTACCCTCAGTGCCCTTATCTGTGAAAGAGGGACAATAATTCCTAACTCATGAGGTTGCCATGTAGTATAAATGAGATCCTCTAAGTTAGGTACCCTGCACAGGGACAAGCAATTATTATGACATAAATGCATACTGCTGCCCGCTTCCTGCTGGATTAACGAATGATTCTTGCTTAGTAGAATCCTTTTGAGATTGGTTGTCTTTGGCCTTCTTGTTTCATTGTTGGAAACACTTGGGTGCTAGACACTTCCATTTCTTCTGCATTATATAGCAGGTAATAATGAAAAGCTAAGGCTCAAATTCACAGTCCAACTTTCCCTGATTTCTAACCCACGCTATTCAGGGAGACTGTGGCTGCCCACTGAGGACTCCAGGAGAGTCTACCTTAATATAATCTTTCCGGTAGGAATTTTCTTATCGATGTGAAGCCTTTCCTCTACTCACTATCTCCCACAAGACATTGAACTTTTATTCTCTTCTGATCCTTTGCTCATATACCTCGTTTGTTCAGAATGACTACTTTGTCTGCTTGGATAATCTTTCTGAACTGGCTTTCAATTTGCAGCTCACATCTTGCTTCCTTTATGAAGTTCTCCCTAATGCTGCACCTGGAGTGACCTCAAGTTCCTGCATGTCCCCGAGTGCTTATTCTCTTTACTACTCATCTGACATTTAACATTTGCTGCCTTCTATTAAACGAGTGGAGTGTGGCAGATACTCTCTGGCCTAGCTGTCAGCAGACCTGAGTTCTGGGCCTGACAGCAGGGTATCACTCGCTCACTATAACCTTCCTTTCCTTGTCTGTAAAATCCAAGTAACAATACTCAAGTGGGTTGCTTTGACAACCAAAAGAAATGTTAAAACACTTTATAAGCAATAAAATGCCATACAAGGGAAGGCATTATTTCTATTACAAGCACATATGTTTTACTGTTTTCTTCCAAAACACGCAGCACAGTGCCCTGAATATATTATCAATAAAATAAATAAATCAACTAGGAATCTGAAGACCTGAGTTCTTGAGTCTGTTCTGCCAGCTGCACAACCTTTGGCCTGGCATGTGAATTCTGATCACTCTTCTGTAAAATGAGAGGGTTTGTCTAGAGTCTAGACCAACGGGTCCCAACCCTGGTTGCATGTTGAAAGCATCAAGGGAGCTTTTAAAAAATACATATGCCTGGGTCCCACTTCAAATCAACCCAGTCTCCGAGTGTAAGACTCGTGCATAGCGATTAAAATTCTTTGTTTTAAATTTTGAAACAACTGCAAACTTACAGCAATTTGGAAATACAGGAAACAAATGTTTTTCCTGAACCATTTAGAATAAGCTGCCCACCTGATGACCCTTAATACTTTACTGTGAATTTCCTGTGAAAAAAAGACATTCTCCTCATATTGCAACATAACCACCAAAACCAGATAATTAACATGGATACACTCAAGATTCCATTCAGGTTTCATCTATTGCACAGAAATGTCTCTTGGAAACCGAACCTCTTCAGAATCACACGTTACATTTAGTTGTCACGTCTCTTCCATCTCCCTTACAATGAAACAGTTCCTTGGTGTTTCCCCAACTTTTGTGACCTTGACACTTCTGAAGATTACAAGCCATTTATTTTGTAGAATGTCCTTCCTTTTGGGTTTGTCTGATGCCTCCATGTAATCAGATTCAGGTTACACATTTGACAAGAGCGTCACAGAAGTGAGGCTGGCTCTTCCTACCCAGGAATTTTGCCCTGCTACTGATGAGGTCCACTTTGACGGCTTGATGAGGACAATGTCCGCCAGTCTTCTCAACTATAATAAATATTTTGTGGGGATGTACTCTGAAACTGTGAATATCCTGTGCCTCATCAAACTTCAAACATGTTAATTAGTTTATTTTTATCTATATGTTTTCAAGATTTTCTGTTTTTCAATGAGTTTTGTTCTGTTACTATCATTATTTACTTTGATGCTAAAATTGTCCCGTTTGGGCATGGGGAGTCCCATCAAGCTAGCTCCTGTCTCTTTTTCACATGTCCCCATCATCCTTTGAGTGCATCCTGCTTTCTGTCACCACAAGATATTCCAGGCTCCTTTGGTACTTCCCTTACCCCAACCCCAGAATCAGCAATCCCTCCAAAGAGCCCTGTGTCCCCCTGAGCATGGTGTTTGAAGCCAAGCTCAGTATGCTAGGTGTGCTCATTGCTGTGGGGCTATCATGGCTCCCAGGCCATGAATCTCCAGGCCGTGAATCCCAGTGGATAGATTTAGGAACATGTGAATATGAATATGGGTGTACACATACTTTTATATCTATGTTTATTACTATCTCTATATATTTTTGAAACCTGCACATTCACACTAATTTCAATTCCAATCCCATACTACAATGTTTATTCTAATTTTCTCCCTTTCAGTATTTATAATTCCTTCTCATCTTCAGGAATTTAAGGATTTGAAACAAACATCAGCAAAGAAAAATCCTCTGGAGATGTTCTTTACTCTCATTGTCTGCTACACAAGGCTATAGTAACCAAAAAAAGGATGGTACTGGCATAAGAACAGAGAGAGATATAGACCTTTGGAACAGGACTGAGTACCCAGATATAACACCATCCTCATATTGTCATCTAATCTTTGACAAAGAAGACAAAAATATACAATGGGGAAAAGAATCTCTATTCAATAAATGGTGCTGGGAAAACTGGATAACTACATGCAGAAGATTGAAACTGGATTCTCACCTCTCACCTCTCACAAAAATCAGCTCACAATAGATAACTGACTTAAACCTAAGGTGTGAAACCTTAAGAATTCTAGAAGAAAATGTTGAGAAAACTCTTATAGACATCGTCCTAGGCAAAGAATTTACGGAGAAGACCCCCAAAGCAATCACAGCAGCAACAAAAATAAATAAATGGGACCCGATCAAATTGAAAAGCTTCTGCACAGCCAAGGAAACTATCATTAGAGCAAATAGACAACCTACAGAATGGGAGAAAATATTTGCATGCTACACATCCGATAAAGGGCTGATAACAAGAATCAATATAGAACCTAAGAAAATTAACAAGAAAAAGTCAAACAACCCCATCAAAAAGAGGGAAAAGGACATGAACCAAAACTTTTCAAAAGAAGACAGAATAATGGCCAGCAAACATATAAAAAAGTACTTGACATCTCTAATCATTAGATAAATGCACATGAAAACCACAATGAGATGTCACCTAACTCCAGTGAGAATGGCTTTATCAAAAAGTCCCAAAACAACAAATGTTGGTATGGATGTGGAGAGATAGGAACACTCTTATACTGCTGGGGGGAGTGCAAATTAGTACAACCCCTGTAGAAAATAATTTGGAGATATCTCATAGAACTGAAAATAGAAATATCATTCAATCCAGCAATCCCACTACTAGGCATCTATCCAAAGGAAAAAAAGACATTCTATCAAAAAGACATCGGCACTCGAATGTTTATGGCAGCACAATTCACAGTTGTAAAGATGTGGAAACAACCCAAGTGCCCACCAATACATGAATGGATTAATAAAATGTGGTATATGTATACCATGGACTACTACTCAACTACAAAAAGCAATGGTGAACTTAGCACCCTGGATAGAGCTAGAGCCCATCCTTCAAAGTGCAGTATCACAAGAATGGAAAAACAAGCACCACATCTCCTCGTCATCAAATTGGTACTAACCGATCAACACTAAGGTGCTCACATGGAAGTAATATTCATCAGGTACCGGTCAGGTGGGAGGGGAGTGGTGGGGGTGGATAAACTCACAATTAACAAGTGCGGAGCGCACTGTATGGGGGAAGGGCACACTTGTAGCTCTGGCTTAGGCAAGGCAAAGGCATTACATATAACCAAAATCTACCCTCATAATATTCCCAAATTAAAAAAGAACCCACAAAATTTTTAAATGAGATACCTCTCTTTATTGTAGCTCTGCTGTATTAAGGTTCTTTGAACACACACAAGCATCTACACACTTGTATCTATATACTTTTTTTAAAGGTAAGACATTTTAATATACCTTTTATATGGGTTTATGGTATTGCACCATCCTTTAGTGCCATTTAATTGTAATGAAAATATTGCCTTACTAGAGTAATCTAAAAATGTGCTAGGGAAAGTGATCTTTTGGCATTTTAAAACCAGAAACATGATACACAAATAGATTTGTCTGTGGTCAGGACCGGTGGAATGGAAGTCCCTCTGCAAGACGGCAAAAGTTGTGCATTCCGCAGTCCGTGGCAAGTATTATACATGTTGAGCCTGGCAACACTGTGCTGGAACACTGCTTGCCTGATGGACACCCAGAGATGGTCATTTGTGTTGGTAAAGCTTGTATCAGACACAAGTGAGAGGAGGTGGCCACTGTGGATGGAGAGAGCCATTTGGGAATGTTCATATCATGTTAGTTGCACTTTGTTTCACATTCACTTCCTGTTTTCAATATTTTCTTTGGCCAGAAGACCATGTTTCCATCTAGATGTAACACATCTTTCATTCACAATATATTCATGATACATACAGTTAGAAGGCAGTCTAAGATGATCTTATTGACATTTTCTATTGAAGTAAGTACGTGGTATTTTGGGGACATTGAACTGCCAATGAAAAATAACATCATGGTTGAAAATTAAAAGAAAAATTAAAAATCTCTCTTATAGAATACTCATAGAATACATGTTATGATCATGGAGATTTTCCTAGATTGCCAATTTTAGTACGTTATTCTCAACTACATACTCTTTACCTTTAATAATTCCATACCTCTCATTGCTACAATTCTAAATTTCCAGTGCGGGTTGCCTTACACATCATGCTCTTTCCTTATGATAGTTGACACTTCAGGGTATATGCCACATGAATGAGTCATAGTAGATATTATCTGGTATAAACAATTATTGTTTAGTGACCATTTCTAGGCTTGGCATTTATTAACCCACTATATCTGTCAATCAATCAATCCATTAATTAATGAGAGTATTGTTAAGCTTTTAGCTTTTTATTAGGTGGAAATCAGCTATACCTTAAAACTTCTTTGACAGTTCTAACCAAAATTTTCTTTTTTAAAGATCGAAGCCGAATAGCATAAATAAAATTTCATATTTAGATTTTAAAGTCATCGATTATTGAATGATGAGGCCCTAAAATATCCATAAATTACATGATTAAATTAGCACGACCCAGTTGGTAACAAGCTGTATTGGTTCGCTTGCTTAAAATGTCTGCGTTTCTCTTGGGAGTGAGGGGAGATTGGAATAGATGTTGAGAGTTGGTGATAGAAACTGAGTCATCGGTAGCATGAGGATATAAATAAACAACTTTTCAAGAAATGAGACCATTGAAGAGCAAATAAATTTTAGTCAATAATTGGAAAATATGTGAAAGATTATTTTAAAAATGAAAAAGAATGAGAGTAAAATTTTCTCTAAAAAAATTGACTTAAAATGAAACAGGAATGTTACTTTTGAAGCATATTTCAATGTAACAAACCATTTCTTGTTCATGTTTAAAATGTCTACAGGAGCTTTTCTTTCTAAGTCAGTTAAATGATTTAAACTACACAAAATTAAGATGCTCTGATTATCTGAATAGCAATACTACAACGAAGAGAGCCAGTATAAGAATTTCGTATATTGTAGAAACTTAACCATACATTTGAACTAAGCCTATTCTATCCAAAATAAGACAATATTCCACTGGAGATGACAAAAAAATTAGACATTTCTACCAAATTTTTAAATATCCTAGGGATTGTCCTTCCTTTGAGGGTATTTTCTGACCCATTTAGAAAAGGGGCTATGGAAAAAGTAGCTTTGTTTGTAATAAACCTATTTTTTTTGGTATAAAATCAGTTAAACAGAGAACATTGCATCATGCATGAGAGAATCTTCCCCTGGGTGTGCCTATAACCGACTACAGAGTGCCATCCGCACGCTCTAACAGATGCCCAACAGAGGAGTTCCAGGCCCTAACCTCCCTCCAGTCTCTTGTGTTAATGAGGACTCTTGATGCAGTTTAAGGCACACCAGTGAGCAGCTCTAAATCAGAGCTCGCCCTGCGGAAGGAAAGTTTACAATGGGTACCGAGGCCAGTCGGTTAGAATTCCAGATGTGGGGCCTGTACCCTGCCTCTGACCAGCATCCATTTCTGTGCTCCACAGCTGGTCCATGTAAATGTGCCATATTGCGGCCCATCTGCTCAGAGAGTGCACAGTGGCACATCTCTCTCTGACAGTGGACCGTTTTATTGAATGCTATAAATATTGAAATTCATAGGCATGAAGCAGCAGATTTTTAATGTTACTTAGAGAGACATTTGAGCCACAACCTTTGGCAGAAGCATAGACTGTTAGTATCTCGGTACACTGTGCACCATTTGGTTCAGACTCATGAACAACTTTTCCAGGGATTTCATGGCTCTCCAATCCCAGGTAAAATGGAGTACAGACCCTGAGGGATGGTATTTAGTGTGAATGTCACCCTGCATACAATGTGCATTTGGGATATGGACTTTCCAGCCCTGTGCTGTGTTAAACCATATGTTAATGTTTTTATACTCAGAAAAGATTAGATTGGGGACCAATAAAGTTTCTAAACTACAAATAATAGGCTAACCATTGTGAAATGTGAAGCATTCCTTCAGCTGATTTTTTTCCAAAGTCTCTGCAATTTTCATTTTTGAAATGGCAGGGCTATATTTTGTTATAGGAAACCAGGAAACCAGCTTATCCATATTTTATAAGCTAATATGTGCAAATTTTGTACCAGAGAGTAAACATCCCCATTAATTCAAAATTACTGGCATGTGCTCTGGATAGGAAATAGACGATGGCTTTGTGGGGTTTCCACCTCTTGACCAACTAATCCTGAGCAAACTTTGGGGCAAAAAGGAAGCAAATCAAAGCCCAGGAGTGAAAAGTGTGCAGGTTGCCTGCACGGTTTTTATTTCTGGGGTAGTGTTCTTTGTCCTTAATGAACTGTCAGACAAGGCAAAGCTGTTTAAGACAAAAACAGACACAGTTTTTATATAAAGACAAAAATGGACACGGTTTTACTTTCCCTTCAGTTCTACTGTGAAAATGCTAAAGAAACAGAAAATGCCCTGCTAGCAATTGTCAGAGATTTAACAGCAGAAGCAAATCAGTCGTTTAGAACAGTAAGTAGTTGGAAAAGAACATGATGATGCTCCCGGTTTGGCATTTGTTTACATCAGAGCTGTTAACAAAAGCTAACGTGACAACTATTAAAAAATAAAACACTTTTCCTGCCTAATTGATGTAAAGAACTGAAAATGATCAAATTCCAAACTGAATTTCAATTATTCTTCTGGCACGTACATCTCTGAAGACTGCGATGCTTTTTAGCTTTGCTTCATTATCATTTTCCAATTGCTCTGTGGTTTTTGTATTTTTTTTTAAATAGCAACTTGCTTCTTTATTAGTGAAGTTGTAACATTCCAACAATAATCTGTGTCATTGCTCAAACATTTCCCTGAGTTCCCAATCAGCAGAGTTATGTAAGGTGGCAGGTTAATAAATGCGACACACTGAAATCATTTGTACCAGATTATCTCTCCTTCCAAACTCTGACAGATGCTAAGTCCAGCTGGTAAAAAAAGTTTATAGGCGAGTTGGATCTGGGGTCTTCACACACTCCACAATGTTGGCTACCAATGCTTGTTTTAATGAGTCACGGATTGCCTGTTTATCTTCTGCTCCCTGCTGTTTCTGCATTTTCTCTTCCAGAACAATCCTAGAAACACATGCTGCTACAGACGCTGGAGCAATGTGTGTAGACATTTGAGCCAAATTATTATAAAGAACTCTTTCTTCTCTGATATTAAAAAAAGGAGCGAGAATTGCACATTGCCTAGCAAATCGTTATCTCAGATGTTCACTGTGACATGCTCAATATGGCCTACCAGAAAAAGTTGGAGACATTTGAAACCTTAACAACTACACAAAATGACACTGTAATTGGCGGGTTTTGTTGTTCATGTTCTGGCTCGGCTAAAACTGCTCTAAACACTTTGTTTAATGATGTTACATTATGACAACACATGGCTTCTATACAGCAAGTCATCATGTTTAACATGCAACGACACAGGAAAAGTAGCAAGTGGCCAGGAAACAGTACCAGGGGTCCCCCTTATAAGTTCTCTTGTCAAATCAAAAATGATTAAGCATAAAGTTTCCAAAAATGCCACTGATCACTAAAGACTCATTTAAGTCAGATTCCCGATCCCACTGGTTTAAGACAACTTCTCCAGGAAAGCTGTTGATTTGACTGTGTGTGTGTTAGAGAAAGAGAAGGTGTTGCTATCACAATATTTAAACTTAACTGAGACTTGGCAAAAGAGCTTTAAAGAAAAGGAAAGAAAGAAATGCAGAAGCAAAATCACGACTTGCTCAGATTGCTCACTAAAATTCAGGTGTTTTTATTTGTATTTTAAAAAATTTTAATGTAATAAGGAGACACATTCTCCTACAAATAGATTTGTTAGTATTATATTCTTCTCCATTTTATAAAGTTTTTGGTCATCTCCTGAATGGCTAACTTTTGCTGTCTTAGAAATATACAATGAAAATTAGACACAGCGTCTATCCTCAGATATTTTGATTTATAATGACATGAGGAGTTTACAGACAAAGATAAAGGTCACATGGATATTTACAGAAAAAATAACAAATGTAAAATGAATTCGATGGAAGACTTCCGTCAAAGATTATGATGATAGGTTGGAAAATGTTTGGCATGACATTTGTGGAAGAATTCTGTACTGGGATAGTTAAATTTAGGAAAGGAAAGATTGGGCAAAGAAATATAAAATTGCATTTGAATATCTGAAGATATTGAGGGAGAAGCCCTATGAGAATAGAGTCTGGGTCTGTGTAGGAAGCAAGACATTCTGGCAAGCTGGTCTAAGCATTCTTGGAAAGGCTTGCAGGTCCTTGTTAAAAATAATCATTCTGTCTCGAAGAAATCAGGAAACTGATTAGTGGTGTGTGGCACAAGCTAAGGACGAGGTGTAAAATGTTTTGGAAGAGATGGAAGCAGAAGGCTAGGAAATGTGAAGTCACACAGACTTTATATCACGCTTGAACGCCATTTCATTAGCTCAGAAAGCCTGATGGGAGATTTTTCTGCACATCACTCAGTATACGGTATAGAAGATTCCTTGTGATAAATTATCAATTTATACTGAGTTTCAGAAAATATTTCATTTCGTTCAATAAATTTGTATTTTTATTTTAAATAATCAAGGATTTAACACAATGTATCTCATTGCCATTTAGCACAATTTAGCACCCAATTATTGCTTAAGATTTACGTGCTCACAGGAGGAGTCTGAAATATTCTTTTCCTTTGGTCTCTAGCATGACACTCTGTGACACTCTGTCGTGTTTCATCTTTAAGCCACCTCCGTCACTTTGGAAGTAAAGAGGGTACAAAGGGGGAGGATTCACACATTTGCGCACACTTCAGTAAGTTGTGCAGTGAAAATGCAACTTCTCTATTTCTTTCAATAACTGATCTAATTTTCATTACAGGGGCCTGATGAGTAGAGAGATAAATATACTGCATTTTAGTCCAGTTTAGTAAACTCCTTCAACTTCAATAATTTCAACACTTCCTTTAAGTGACGCAGTCTCTGCAGGTAAATATTCAGTATTTCAGAACCCCCACTGTTCCCTCCAGCGTGGTATCTGCGTGTTTGAGGAAGGGGGTTTCCACGCCCTCTTGATGGAATGGAAGGAGGTGTCTGGTTAGTCTCTGCTTGTCCTCTGGCCCGTGCCCATCTCTGCCTTTATCTGCCCTTCTCTGTGCCCCGAAGGCTGACCCCCGCAGACTCCCCCTCCCAGGGGTCCTTGCTGGTTGGCTTCGGTTGGTTTGGTTACTGGGGGGGGGGGGGCACCAGCAGGAGACTGGCGTTTGGAAGGTGAGAGGTGGAGGCTTTTCTTCCCTGCTCCCTCCCTGCTTGGGCACAACGTGTCTGGCATAGCTTCGTGACTAGGGCTGGCACAATTCCAGCTTTCCTGGGGATCTGCTTCTTCCTCCTCTGGTCCCTTTAGCCCTGGGGTAGGGAGAGTTTCCAAAGTCGCTAGTCTCTGAGTGCCTCGCCATCCACTGTTTGCCCCTCGACTCTGCCCACACCACTGGAAGTCATCTCTTCATCCAGATCCTTCATTCCAACCGTTTCTGTTTACTGCCACAGCCTTGGCTGACCCCAGGGTGTCCTTGAACTGACCTCTTTGCCCTCCTTGGTGACAGCCCTTGTTCCCTGGCTGCTGCTTGGTCCCCTGCATTAGTGACTGAAACCTGGTGAGCTTAGAGATAGCTCTCTCCCAATTAGTCAGGGCCCAGTAGTCCTCCCCGGGGAATGAGGACTATCTTCACTCTAGTTGGCACTTCACACCCCCTGAGCTTCTGCCACTTCCTAGCTCTGGGTTAGGCACGAACTGCACAGTGTCTGCTCCAAACCCCCTTACACCCCACAGAACTCGCTGACCTCGGCCTTGAGAGTTCTCCCGTCAGCCTAACACGCCTCCTTTTTCTAGGGCTCCTGCTTCAAGAGGGCAGTTTGGAAAACACGTGTCTCACCATTTGCTTCTCTTCCCCTCCCATAGTTCCGGTGGGCAAAAAGGATGGGTCCTTCCTCCCCACCTCTAATTTTGTTGGGATTCCCCCCAGTGTTATGTTCCTTTCCCCTTTTCCACAGCAGCTACTGTTCTTCCTTTTTCCTGGGGCTTAATGACAGAATTCCTGCCAGAGAATTATGGGAAAGGTGGTAAAAATATATTGGTTTAATATTTTCAAAGTATTAGGTTATCTAGACAATTAGAGAGTAGAGAAAGAATTTAGTCAGTGGACAAGAAAGAAAGATTCTAGCATTGTAATAGTAGCAAAGAAACGCAGGTATTTCTGCTCAAATGCAATGTGTGTGTCCCTGCAAAGCTTCATGTTCTGCAATTGCAGGACACATGCTAAAAATAACAGGGCTCGTGGGAAAAACTGGTGTGGGGCACATTTCTCAAAACCCGTAGAATCTGTAACCAGAGCATTCGCAAACACAATGGCAATTCTGATAAGAATACTAGTACCGTTAAATGCCTACCGGTCACACCGCGTCACAGTCAGCTGGTCCTTAAACACAGTCAGCAACCTTAAACTCTGGGCTGCCACTTCCACCTTTGAAATATCTCATCAAAATTAATAATCTGATCCAAGATGCAGATTTCTTCATGAATCGAAAGGTTTTTTTAAACACAGATAGAAATTCTTCATAGTTTCTTCATCTGTATTATCAGCTTCCCAGATAGTTTTTAAAAATATAGATTTGTTTAAAACTTTTTAAATTATATGTTTTATTAACTGAAGTCCATTGGTTACATTAGGGTTCATTCATTGTGTTGTACGTTCTGAGTTTTGACAAATGTATAATGACATGTATCTACTACTGTAGAATCATACAGAAAAGTAGTTTCAATGCCCTAAAAATTCCCTGCACCCCACCTGTTCATCCCTCTTCCTCTGTGAACCTTTGGCAACCACTGATCTCTTTACTGACCCCATAGTTTTGCCTTTTCCAGAATGTCATGTAGGTGGCCTTTTCAGACTGGCTTCTTTCAATCAGAAATATGCATTTAATTTCCTCCCATGTCTTTCTGTGCTTTGATAGCGCATTTCTTTTTATAGTTTGTTATCCATGTTGCCGATGTCCTTCCATTACGCATTGGCAATTGTGAATAAAGCGCTACAAACATTCACATACAGATTGTTTACTACTGTGAAAATCATAGGGACTAAACCAGCCACTCCTTGCACTAAAGAAAGTTATTTCTGTCAGATTTTCAGCTTTTTTCTTAAGAAGTTCAAATGTTGGTAAGACATTAATTGTGAGGAAGTTTGCCCTTGATTGTGTTCAAAGCGTTAAGTTTGGGAAAAACCGCATATGAACCAAATGCCTTCTGCATTTTACTGACTTCATGCTATACATCAGACTTAAGTATTCTTATGCATATGGGAAAACGTGTTGGAAATATTCAATCTTCTTACACCCTTCCAATCTCCTTTCCATAAATAAGCATTTCTCACACCCAAAATCTATGTAGACCATACTCAATTAGCAATGTTTCCATTGCTCCATAATGGAAATCTGCTTGCCTTTTCCCTTCCCTGACTCAACCATATGAAGATAGAGTAGCTATCCCTGATTCCTTGAGTGATTTGATAGCTTCTCTGTGTGCAAGCCCTCTGTGTTTAATTTTCTAACGTCACAATTTCCTTTGTCTCACTCCTTGGCCCAGATATCATTATCTTAGCAGTTACTTTTTTTGTACTTTAATGTTTTCTTTGTCATTTTAACCATCTCTACAGGCTTGAATTACTTGCCAAGATGAGACACCCATAGCAGAAATAAGAGACTTTACCCCTAACCTTGGAGATGACACTATTCTCCAGAGACAAAGAGATCCCCGTGGTCATCTGAACAGCAGGTGAGAACAGAGTCATCTGAACAGTGGGTAAGAACATCTGGAGCTCCTGAAATAGTGTAGGCAGGTAGTAGACACTCCAAGCATGGTTTAAATGATTATTGCAAATTATTATTATTGATTGCTACTTGTGGAGTATTTTCCCTGAGGTCAGCTCTGTCACACATTTTGTACACATTTTCCTCTGATCTTCACAACCATTCTGCAAGATATAAATTACTTCCAATATTTGAGACAAAAGCTGACTCAGACAAGTAAGTCACATGCATAGCTAGACATTGGCAGAGCTGGGGTCTGTCCCTGGGTCTGCCTGGTTCTGAAGACTGTGCTCCTCCTTGTGCCTGCCCCATCTGAGCAGTCCATTTTCCAGAATGATGTGTGGGCACTGCATCCAGGTAGGGTGAGGGCTGGCTGGGTCCTCCTTTGCTATGTGCCACTAGATTCTCAACGTGACCCCAGGATTGAAGATGGAAATATGGAGCCAGTGCATAGTGTGGGCCACACCTGCCTCCTTCGGGGACCAGATTTTGACTCAAACCACTGGGAAGTGTCAGTAGTCAGTTAAAAGCTAAAGTTCCTCATTTTCTTGAACTTTAGGACTGTTACATAGTAGCTTCATCATTGGGTTCCTTCTTTCCACAGCATGGCTGTGCAAATACAGCCAAGTTATTCCTTTATATATAAAAGGCTGTTGTGAAATATACAAACGATGCACTTTATATTTATATAAAAGATGATCTGGGCCATGTGTGATGGCTCACGCCTGTAATCCCAGCACTTTGGGAGGCTGAGAGACGAGGATTGCTTGAGGTCAGGAGTTCAAAACCAGCCTGGTCAACATAGGAAGACCCCATCTCTACAAAAAAATTTAAAAATTAGCCAAATGTGATGGTGTGTGCTTGTAGTCCCACCCACTTGGGAGGCTGAGGTAGGAGGTCGCTTGAGCCCAGGAGCTCTAGGCTGCTGTGAGCTATGATCATACCATTGCACTCCAGCCTGGGTGACAGAGCAAGACCCTGTCTCTAAAAAAAAAAAAAAAAAAATCTGTCAAAATGTCAAGAATGTTGCTCAGTGAAGATATAATTTTGAGGGTTTGTCTCCTCTTTCTGCTTTTCTATATTTTCACAATCAGACAAAATGTCTGTTTCGATGTCTATTTGAGAAGCAGTAAGATATAAATGGAATAACATAGACTTTGGAGTCAGGCAAATGGGGTTAAAATCTGAGCTCTATGACAGGAGAACAATTCATTAGAGTCTATGAACTTTAGCTTTCTCAGCCTTACAAAGGAGAGAATAATGTGGTCCTTACAGAATTTTTGTGAAGACTAATAATGTGTATAAAGCACTTAGCATAATGCCTGGCAGACAGTAATCACAATTACCAACATTTACAGAGTGATTCTTACGTGTCAGACACCCCTTTAATGCTCACGAGAGTCCCCGTGGGATAGTCCCTTGTCAGCCTCCCCTCTTGGGGTTGGAAACTGAGGAACAGAAAAGTCACATGCCTTGCCTAAGGCTAGCAGAGAGAGGTGGCAAAGTGGGAATATAAACCCAGGCAATTTGGCCCCTGAAGCAACAATGTTCTCAATACTACTGTTCTCAGTAAAACTCCTCTCAATTATAGAAACCTAGAAAGTATTGGTGTTTGTCTCTCCCTGCGTTTATTGGCAAGATGATGGTTTCTCTGGATCCCTTCTTTTTGGGATAGTTGGTGTTTAAAAGTCAGAGGAAAACACAGGCTCTCCTTTAAATAAATATTGACTTAAGCGTGACATCTCTTGTGCAGAAGAGTTGAAAAGGAACTGCTTAATCCTTCCTCCTTCTGCTGTTAACTATTGTCTTTAATTTCTTTCGCACGAGTCTCTTATAAACAGGTGACACCTGACTTGCATAGCAAGACACTTAACATTTTCATTGTAATTAGCCCCAGAATCATTGTTTAGTAAAAAACACAGTGCTACTTGGCAAGAAATAATGAATCATTTGCTATTAATGGGGAAAAAAGCCTCCTTTAACATTGTCTGACTGATTCAATGTGCTGGGCTTTAATATAAGAAATGTGAAGAAGAAGCGTTCTCAACAATCTTGCAATTTATTTATAGAAAATTTAATTTTTTTCCTTTTTCTTCACCATGGGAAAATGTCCGCTGCCTCGACAGATGTCAAAACACCAATTTCATGTCCATCAGTTGCAAAAGACAATGGGTGTCATTTACTGTTTAAATAATATTTGACAGGGGAGATAGTACATCCTCTTTACTGTATATTTAGCTAAGAGAAATATGTTCTAGATATTCCATAACATTCTCTTAAAGGAACCATCATTAACCTAGAAATTGGCTTTTTTCAATGAGTTTTGTTATGAAAAAGCCTGACAGTTTTACATTAACACAGGAGTAATTATTTATATCAATTCCTGATGGCCGTGTTCTCTTTTTACTTAGCTGTTTAACAGTATGCTAATGAGAGGAAGAAAACATACATATAAAATATTGTAAGCATCAGGACTTGGTAGGAAAGAGTAAGTTTGGCTTCGGACCATGAAATCTCATTCTGTGGTTGCCTTCTTAATGGCATCTCTTGAGGTCAGTGGCTTTGAATTCTCCCAATTGTATGGGGTCACTCTGGCAGCATTGACCAAGTAGAAAATATTCAGCCAGAGAACACAATAGCAAAAGTCACCCTTTAAGTGTCCTGCCTTCTATATCATGCAATTGACTCGAAGGCTCCCCACTAAGATGTCACTGTTTGACCAGTTTGCTTTAAAACAGCTTAATTAGCTGAAAGTAAAGCTATGTCTGAGCATGTTTGTGAGAAAAAAACCAAAAAGCTCTCTCTTTTCAGAAAGCTCATGCTCTATCTTGTCGGAAATTTTTGGTTCTGAAACAAAACAACATTCCTTTCATACATCATCAAGTCCCTGACAACAAATTTTCCTGGATTGGGAAATAACTGGTTTGGAGTTGTCTCCATGTGGGCATTTGGGTTCATGTTCTGTGTATCTGGGTCTGTGTTGAGACCCAGACACAGTTGTGTATGGCCGTGCTAGAGGGGTTCTTGCCAAAGGCATGTGAGTTTATTTCTGTTACCCAGCAAGACCTAAAACTGATATTGCTGCATAAAGACTAAGTAGACTTTCTGATCAAAATCCACAGAACTTAGCAGTAATGTCAAAGTAACTTAAGTGCTAACATCAAAAACAATCTCATTCCACTTGGTTCATTTGTTTCTCATTACAATTTTTAAAAATCATTCAAAAGAAACAACCAGGATTTCATTCCTGAGATGGCATGGCAAGAAAACCTTTGTCATAATACTTCAAGATATTCCTGATTCAACATGGACCTCCTTCAAGACTACATACCTACTACCAGCTATCTCTGGACTTGGAACCCTGCAGTGAACACAGGAAGGTATATTAGGGCCCATCTTAATTTTTTTAATGCAAGAGCAAATTCACTAAGAGTGTATTACACTTATTCTTTTTTTACACGTATTTCTGTGGCTAAACCCATCTAAGAGACATAGGAAATCTGTGTTTTCATTTTTAAGGGTAAATGGACAAGGAATTGTTTTCATTTGATGGGTCTGATCGAAACATCTATGGAAATCTTGAACCTACGTAAAACGGTCCCACAGGCAAACCAGTGAATTGTTAGAGAAAAGAGGACCACCTGTCCCTGTACTGTGGCTTTTCAAAAAGCTTTGTGGCTTTCTTTTTTTTTTTAAGTCAAAAAAGAAAATCCCCATGACCCAAACAATATCCAACTATATAAAAATCAAATACTTCCAACAATCAACCACTGCAATATGGCCTGGCTACTCATGCAATTTTGTCTATAGTCTGTCTCCATACTGATTATCCAATGAACACATAAATTCCTAGTCAACTCTAGTTTATTTTCTCAACTTGTAAGTTCCAAATCCTAACCAAAATACGTTTTTTTAAATTGCTTTGAGCTCTGTAGTTGAATATATCTCTGTAAGTAGTTGTGTGTGTGTGTGTGTGTGTGTGTGTGTGTTTTGCCAGCCTACCTTGACAAAGTCTAAATTGTGCTTTGCAAAAAAACCCCTAAAATGATGACACCCTTCCTAAAGTAACATTGGGTTTTAAACTGCAGCCATATCTCCATTTTTTTAATGAAGAGAAGGATGACTAAACTAGGGGGAAAAAGTCTATAATTAGGAATATAAATCTTTCACTGATTTCTGGAGGTCACCAGATGAACCGATGCAGACTTCAGACACATCTGCTCTTTTGGCAACCACTGCCTTTTCCGAAGCTGCTCATTGGCTCCCGCTAATCATATGCGAGGCCTCCTGGAAGCGATTTGTGCCTCCCTGGGCTGAAGCCGGGCAGAGCCTGGAACGACGCTGCATTGCTCAACTCCGACGACAGCGGCGCCCCACCTCGCTCCGCTCCCTCAGTGCTACCTTCAACAGGCCGACAGGCCGGGCGGTGCCTGCGGGGTGGGCAGCAATAACCTTTCGAGGCGTGCAGGAGCAGGTTCCCCAGGGCCTCTGGGAAGGCTGGCAGGCAGCTCCCTGCAAGGAGCTGGTATTACTATTTCAGGAGAGAGTTAGTGCCCACAAGGTGGCATCATTGGCGCCAACGTCAGAAGGAGGCCCTTGGCTAGTTCATCTTTGGAGGTGTTGTGATGTGTGAGTGAAAGACCATCAACGTGAAATAATTCGCACCTTAATGAAGGTGTTTCTTTTGATACACATAGACAGCAATGAGGAGAATGAGCAAACGGTATTGCTTTAACTCACTGGCTATTATGCTGTCAGGCAAGAAGCCAAAAGGCCAAGTGCCTTGAACAGAACTGGCTAGGAATCATTAATAAGAAGAAACACTGGACACCATACTGTCATCGAATGCACATCTTATAAAGGATTGCAATCGTAAACTGTTACTTTCTTAACAGCTGACGATGTGATACACTTCCCGGGTTCCAGGCCGAGCTTAAATTCTGCATCTACAAATTCGGAACTGGGAACTGGAATAATAACATATTTCTTCCCGTTTGTAAAAAGCTACAAAACATTGTCTGTATGTTTAGTGACCCAGAGGAATAAGGCACTTGAGTCTTTTGCATCCTGCAGGGTTGGGAAGCAGACTGTAATCCAACTGCAAGATTCTCCACGTTCATGACTGGTTGCTTGCTTTTCATATTCTGGTAAATTCCCTTCCCATTAAATAGTGATAATTTCACCTGATCTGTGAAACTTTCTTCTGATCAGACACTATCAGCAGCCTCGCTGAGTTATGCAGATGTGGATTAGGAGTATAGTCATCTAGAAAACAATTCCTCATATTAATAAAGTAGCCTCAAGTTAACAAAACCCTCCGCTATAGGTTATTTTCATTTTGATAACTGAGAATCGTATGTTTTATGCTTATAATTTTATGTCAGCTTGCATTTAAAGATGCACATGTCTATTTTATGCTGCCTGGTCATAACTGAAGCTGGCCACTTCACACGCTTGTCCGCTTGTCCGGCTCCGAAGGCAGGCTGAGGTCACACTTGAGAGCACAGTGCATTTGGGAATGAGACTGGGGGAGGGGTGCTGAGGCGGAGGGGGGCGAGGGCAGCCGGGGAAAGTGTGGAGCCCTTGCCGCAGAGCAGGGGTGATCCTTGGCTGAGACCGGGCTGAAGGAAGCCTGCAGAGCCTTTGTGCCGTGACACCATTCAAGAAGGGGAGAAAAGAAAGAGAATAAAAAAGATCTATTTTCAAAAGCTCCCCTCATATTTTACTATTTTATTTAACTCCTCTCCCATCTACTTTTATTTTCATCTCTCCAAAAACATAAAGAGCTGGGGAAGACAATAGGGCCATAACCTGCTTCTAGGGTCCGTGTATTCGCATCTCTCTTAAGGTCCAGAACATGACTCCTGTGCCTATGTTTGCTAGTTATTTTACTAAGAAGTATGTTTATGCCACAATATATGCTGTCTCGCAGACTTGCATGTACCGGTAAAATATTCTTTATGCTACTTTCCAACTGTATAATTACTGTACGGTGGACTGTCTTTTCAGATAATAAAGTGAAACAGTTCTAAAATTAATATGATATTTGTTTATGTTAAAGGTGCCTCATGAATTATATGCCCTGATCTCTGAGTTAAAACATAATCACAAAATAGTCTTTAAACCTCTACTTTAATAACTTAAAACTTCTATATCTTTGTAGAGAGTAGATCCTCTCTTCCTCACCTTTACCTGGGTTTCTTGTAGATAATTGCAGAGAAAAAATGCAAAATTCCTAAGAAAATTGTAGTGGAGATGGAAGAGGGAAAGAAAAATGTGCACAGAATTTCTGTCATTGGTATTATATAGAGATTATTTTTACAAAGATAACTTTGTATTTGGAGAGTTGTTTACTCCAAAAGAAGCTCAGAAATCTCAATCTCAACCAAAGAACATAAAGGCATGATGTCCCTATAGGAAAAGTTGTATATTTAAAGCTATTTTAAAAGATAGTTTTAGCCAGTTGTTAATTTTGTTAAATCAAGATGATTGTTAAATGCATTGGCATCTGTCTTTTTACTGGTAAAGTCTTAGCTGTAAGAAATATATAGTAATGTACGGTGGTAAATGCATTAGATATTTTTGAAACATTTCTATATAGATTAATATAATCTGACCTCAAATATTATACCTTTTGGTATGTCCAAGCTGGTAATAATTTGTATAAAATATATATGATAGAGCGAATTAAAATGTAAAAGCTACAAGCATCATAAAAGTGCAAGGCAACCTATTGATGTGTATAAAAATATTTTTCTTATTACTTCCTTATTGCCAATAAAAGACACTTATTGGAATATGTATTTATTTAATCTTAGTGTAAATAAAGGGGATCAGATTCTTATGTTATTGCTTTTGCTTCTTATTTTTACTACAAGTTGAATACCCCAGATTTCTTGAGATTTCTCAAACTTCTGACAAAGCCCAATCGTACAGAGCAAGGACAGAAATCTTTCTACTGAGCGGGCTAAGCAGAGAGCAGACACCAACAATGCGGTTGTGGTTTGCTGAGTGGGAGGATTAGGGTTTGGGGTAGCAAAACCTGCGGTGTGTGGGGCATGTTGGTTTTAAAGTTGTGGTCATATGCAGCACCCAGTTCATCTGTGTGGAACCCTCAGAACCGGGGAGGCTGGACAGTCTTCTTCCTAGGGCTGTCTGGGGTTGGCGGTCCAAGATAAAATCGAGGCAGCTCAGGTTTGGAGGGAGTGCCTTTGCTTTTCCTAATTAGTCATTCCTGAGCATCCTTCTCTCCCCCAGTGCCCTAGACAGCAGGTTGGCTCTCATTGCAACTGCCAGGAAGGAATCCCACTTCCTTGAGACTCTTCTTGGGGTTTCAACAGGAGGAAACCCATACCTAAATTTCCATCCATTCTCTGTGGGATGGGATTACACAGGTGATGGATAACTGGTTTGCCAAGCTGAGAACATAACGGGGAACCAAGCAGGTGTCAGGGGACTCCTCTCTGTCCTTTTGGGCACATGCCCTTTCTCTTTTGAATTGCCAGGGAAGGCTGGAAATATATATATATATATATATATATATATTTTTTTTTTGAGACAGAGTCTCACTCTCTTGCCTGGGGCGAGTGCCGTGGCGTCAGCTTAGCTCACAGCAACCTCAAACTCCTGGGCTCGAGCAATCCTACTGTCTCAGCCTCCCGAGTAGCTGGGACTACAGTCATGCGCCACCATGCCCGGCTAATTTTTTCTATATATATTTTTAGCTGTCCAATTAATTTTCTTTCTGTTTTTGGTAGAGACGGGGTCTCGCTCTTGCTCAGGCTGGTCTCGAACTCCTGAGCTCAGAACGATCCGCCCACCTCGGCCTCCCAGAGTGCCAGGATTACAGACGTGAGCCACCATGCCCGGCGGAAATACGTATTTTGATGGTGCCCATCTAAACAACATTTGATGCATCAAAAGTCAAAAGGAGATGGGTAGGGGAGCCTGGTAGGGTAGAGAAGGTAGCCACCAAAGGAACTTCCAAGGTTCAGTTTCTTTCCCCTTAGATATGTCATTCTTTGGTGTGCACAGGCTTCAAGCATAATTCCCGGCACAAATGCAAAGAGGAAGCGATTCTTCTTTTGTAGTGTGGAGATGAGCACTTACTGTGCCCAAATGACCTTGACAATACCTTCTGTATTCTATACAAAGAAAGAAAGAATGGAAGATGAATCACCTGTGATGTTCCTTGTCTGCAGCAGAAAGAGAAGATGATTTATTATCTTTTGATCCCAATCTATAGAAAGGTAACAAAAATAAATTTGATGAAGAAATTTCCCAAGCAATCCTCTAATGGACGTTTTTATGAGAATGTTCCTTTCATGCTAGTGCAATCTCTCACAATAAGGCACGATTTCTAGTCAAAACGTTTGTCTGCTGCGATGCTGACAGCTGCCCAGTGGGATGGGGTCATATCACAGCACTGCAGGCATCCAAGGGACATCGGTTCTCGACCCCTGTGTCAACCTCTAGAGTTCCCAGGGTCAGGTCAGCATCCTAAGGACGCCTGTGGTCTCATTCTGGGACACCTCTGGGATATCCCACAGAAGCGGGACATTCTTTGCCAAAAGCGTTCCCAGCCCCATTTTGTGACTTGCTTTGTAGCGTGGTACTGTGGAGCACGAAAACAAAAATGACTGGGGAGTGGAGGCTGGGGCACAGATTGTCAAATCCTGGAGAAGCCTGGAAAAGACAGGCCTCCTCTCTGGTATAGCGTTGGTGGGAATGATGGATTCCTACTGGAGAGGATGCCTTCTTTATGCACTCCGTAAAAGAGATCCCTGGGCCACACATATTGCACGTTTATGCTGTGGCCTTTTCTATTTCCACCATTTGGCATACACTGGATTATAATCTTTAAGGGATATGCAAACTATTACATTAACACCCCACTCTTCTGGGGTCAGATTTAAGGAAAACTTGTGCTCCAGGAACAGCAGAGGCCATGGTCCCTGAAGTATCTTTCACAAGTCCCTTGCCAGCCTAGAGCTATACACTATAGTTAGCTCCTTGGGAACTCACTTCAAGCCTTACTGTCTCTCAGTTTGGGTGCATTTTTCTGGTCACAAGCAACATCACAGAAAGGTTCTTGGAGGGTGACGAGAACTATTAGACAAGTAATGTGACAACTGGCATTCTGTTAGAAAGGAGAAATAAAGACAGAATTATAATGCCAAATAAAAAAAGCACACATTTCTAGGGAAAACTTCAAGTCACCAGGACAAATCTAAAGAATATCACTATGTCCAATATACTCTATTTCAGAAGGCAGAAATGCAAAATGTATATTTAAAGCAAATTTCCATGAAAAATAGGGAAGAAAACAGCTTTTTGCATAAATGGTGAAGTTTACATGATTGTACACTTTGCTTGTGTGGATATTAATCCCTAAAGATGGATAATAGAACATTGTACTTGGGTACATATAATTGGAAATTTTTAATAGCTTGTCATGTTTAAATACGTATCTTCAGAAAGAGTTACTATATATAATTACTAAAAATGGTAATAACCAGCCTACAGAGTGGTGTATAGACAACTCTGCCCTTATGAGGCTTGTTTATAAAAGGCAGAGAGAATGTGTCCCTTCCTATGAGAGCAAACACCTGTCTTCTGACGGTGACCATGGGCTTGGCTTTGTTACTCATAGGAGAGCCCATGGGAACCCATGCACCAATCCTGCCTCAGAAAGGAAGGCAGCCCCTACCAAGGCTAGTTTCAATTTCTGGTTCTAAAAACTTGAAAAATACCATTCAAAGTACACTATTTTAAAAATCAAATGGTTAGAGAAATAAATGTTGAGATAAATCACTATTCTACTCATCCATCTTGTCATGAGCAGTGGCTAATGAAAGGCAGATGAAATTCCCTTATAAATCTCTTAACCAACAATGTTTTGCATATGACAGGGATTTTAGGGCTGCAGGGTTATTATTATTATTATTGCTAAATCACATTGTTTATGGCCTGGAACTTGACGTGGAAGTTGCCATATAAATCTCTTGAACAGTGCAAATACTATTGACATAGTAGGCGCTAACCTACCTATGTGGGCTCATTTAACATATATTATTTACTCCTCTAAATCTGATCATTTCCATAGGACTTGGGAATCCATTTACTAGACTGAGTGCAATGTGCACATTTATTCACACTAAATAAAGACACATTTGTCCTGTCAGTGTGTTAACATCTGTCAATCCAGCCACTGAATCCAGCCCTCAGCTTGAAATGTCAAGTCTGGTTGTCATGGGTGACCCTAGACAATTTGTGGGGAATGGGGTCATGAGACGGGTCTAGGGGTGGCCTAAATTTGAGACACCAAAAACTCTAAGTTACAGTAACTAGAAAAACATATCTTCTTGAGAATAACAGTAATGTAAAAGTAACAAGCTAGCATAGAAACAAGCAGGCAAAATGAAGGAATAAACTAAAACATAAATCTACATAATATTTAACATGGAGACTCTTCATATCAAATCCTTAGGTTTGCTTCAGATCTGTGTAATTTACTTCATTGGTTTGCATCCTCATCAGGTCTTCCTTCATCTGCAAGATGGAGATAACAATAGCACCCTCCTCATAGTGATCTTGTGCCGCTATGACTTTCCCATGGCCTGCGTGGTGTGGTCCATCCCCTCTGTGTACGAGGATTCCACAACAGATCAAAAATATTCAGGGAAAAAATAACACTACAACAATAAAAAAATACAAATTAAAAATCAATATATGTAACAACTATTTATATAACATTTACATTGTAGTAGGTATTATAAGTAATCTGGAGATGATTTAGAGTGTACAGGAAGATGTGTGTAGCTTATATGCAAATACTTTGTTGTTTTATATCAGGGACTTGAGCATCCTCCGATTTTGGTATTTCCAGGGGTGGAGCTGGAACCGATTCCCCAAAAATACTGAGGGACGATGGTGCTCAGGGTCACACATGTTCTATGCAGGTGTCGTCTTAACTCTAGATAGTCTATGAAAGCTCCTTAACACATGTTTTTCCTGGATTTCTTAATAACCAACCCTTGCACAGCCAACTGAAAGAGACCTTGTAGGCGTGGGCATTTATTTTAGAACTGGAGGCACTCTGAGGAGCTCTCTGTTTCGGGCTCCTGCTTTTTGCTTGGAGAGGTAAGATCTAGCCATTTTATGGGTTTAGTTGAGGCTCAGAGAGAGAGGGAAAGGAAAGCAGAGAGGGCGTGTACCGCATTTCGGACCTTTTCTCTGCTTGTGTCAATACTGATCTGTTATAGATCTCTTTACTATTTAGAGATATTATTTTTAAATCTTCCCAAGGGAGTGATTTTTGCAAAATGGGAATAATAACTCTCTGTCTGACGGGCTATTGTGAGAGTTAAAAGAAAGGATACATGCGAAGCTCAGCGCCTATCTGTTCTTCTGATGTTATGTGGCCATGAGCCGAGCTTGCAGGGCAGAGAGAAACAATGCAATTCAGCTACATTAAACAAAAACAAAAGCAAAAAACAGAACTTTTGAGTTAGAAGGAATTTTAGAAATAAAACCTCCTACTCTATTGTTTTATAAATAAAGAAACTGAGGCTGAGAGAGGCGAAGTAACTTGCCAAGATTACCCAGCTAGTTAGGGATGGGAATGAGACAAGCACCCAAATTGCCTCGTTCCTAGTTCAAGTCTTCCTTTCACTCTGTTACAGAATACGTGGTTTTTATTTATTTATTTATTTATTTATTTATTTATTTATTTATTTATTATAATCCAGCATATTTAGCTATGTAGACATATTCTAAGACACCCTTGGCAAATAAGTTGCATCCTTTAGAAAAAAGCCTTTGCTGGTCCGGGCGCAGTGGCTCATGCCTGTAATCCTAGCACTCTGGGAGGCTGAGGTGGGAGGATCACTTGAGCTCAGGAGTTCAAGGCCAGTCTCAGCAAGAGGGAGACCCCATTTAAAAAAAAAAAAAAAGATAAAAATGCCTTTGCTTCTGGGATCACAAGCACTTGATTTAGCAAAGTGCTTCTGCAGGGCTGTTACCTTCAGCCACTGTTCTCTCTAATTATTTGATCGGGTGGGCCAGTGTCTCAGAGAACTCAGTGGGCTCATTCTCTGTGTCAGAGACTGGAGCTCTGAGCTGGACACAGCCACTACCCTCCAAAAAAATCCCTTCACCGTGAATAATATGCATTTCATAATGAAGACTAAACTTCAACTAGCAGTTGAATCTCTTCAATATCACACGAAGAATCAAGTATCTGGATTCTAGGAGCAGAAGGAAGCTCGCTTGCATGTAGGCGTCATAAGATTAAGGAGAGTGCAGATACACTTGGGAAAGAGAAAATAGGCCAAACAGAAGAGTGTGAGAAAATTAGCTCAGCTGATTTGATGTGAACATCTGCAGAAATTGTTAATGGGCACTGTGTCTAATTAAATCCACCAGACACATGCATGCCTGTTATCTGTGGAACGGTGTTTCTCCCCATGCTGCACCTGTTGCTGGCAAGGGTAGACTTGCATTCTATCATGTGCAATGTCAAAGGGGTGCTAAGGAGAGAAATTTGAGGCTCCAGTGGGCTTCACTTAGAGACAAGCATATCACCAGCAGGAGAGACCCACACTCGGGACTCGAACACCTGCAGAAAGCAGATACACTGAGACCTCCCCACTCTCCAATCACCTATGCCAACCTCCTCACGAATGTTACAGAGACAGTAGACCTCTGGCTGGTGTAAACTTGAGAAACAAATACTGTGAACCATATTCCAAAGGCAGCATTTAACCTGTTCTACTGGAGGGCAGAATGTTTTAGTTCATATCAGCCTCCATTTGTGTACAAATGACTCTTGGGCAGATAACAAATGATCTTGTACGTCAGAACAGGCTGTTTTTTAGCAGATACTCTTTTGATCATCTCACATTCGGTCAGGCCTTAGTTTGTGCCTCACTATGCCACAAGTTGCTCCTTTGATAAATCAGTCTCCTTACTTAAGACAGTCTCATGGTTTAGTGAGTACTGATGTTTCACCTAGTCCTTTGGTTCTGGGTGCAAATTGTATTAAGGAAGCAGCAGGGCACACAGGTTAATAATGCCATCTCTGGAGTCAGTCCCATCTCCCCATCTGCTAGCTAGTTGCTTCAGCTCTTTAGGCCTCAGTTTCCTCATCTACAAGATGGAGATAACAATAGCACCTACCTCATGACGTTCTCGTGACGTCTAGATGAAGCACTGCCTGCCAAGTGCTTAGAGTTGTACCTGGCACAGTGGAAACACCCATTAATGTCAGATTTTTTTTTTAGTTATTACTGAACAAGCAATCTATAGCAGATATCTACTGCAGCTCAGTCTACGGATTTGTCTTTAAAAGGAGAAAAAAATATAGATTACAAATTAAACCCAAGGCAGAATAGACCTATTTAAAGATCTATGATATTTAGATCCATAATGCTATTTATCTCAGTTTCATACGCCAAGAGTCACTTTATCACCTCCATCACCCAGTTCTCTTGGGGTATATGTTCATGGGCGGATGTGATCTGGTGAATTAAAAATTAGGCTCACAGACAAGAAAGTTGTGTTCTTGGCTAGATTTCCTGCTATGATAATTTTGTAAAAATATATATAGCCACTACTGCTTACTTAAGTTTTTAGATAATGATATGATAATAAGGAAATATTTCAAATCTAGTATCTGTCATTGTCTAATGAGGAAATTCTAGGCAATTGATTGTTGAGAGGAAGGAGGGTGTGGGAATATGCAGTGAGCGAGACTGGGATTTTTCACTTCCTTTATCTAGTGTGTCTCTAACTGCTTATTCTTGTGCCCCCGTTCCTCAGGACCATACACACCACCCCATAGTGACATAACCAAGGCAGATGAGGTCGTGGTGTGAAGTGTCTTGTGGTTTTAGCAGGAGCTGTGGAATCTAGACCTAAGGATGCCGTGTATGGAGATAATCTTGCGGAGACTGGTGCAAGATTGGTGGATGCTATTGCAATCTCCATCCTGCAGTAACAACACTCCAAGGGTGGAGAAGTATTCTGTGCAGGGGACACATGGGATCACTATGACAGGCACTGGGCTCTCCATAGGACCTTTTAATAGATACTTCCCTATTTTTATCATTTGACCTGCTTTTATTTCAGCTATATTGAGATCTAAACGGTATTTCGAACACAAGCATTTAAAATACAAGTTGCTCTTTTTGTTACAATGTATTTGAATTTGTATTTTCAATATTTTTGAAATTTGGTATGTAAATATTTTGTGTTTAAAATTGTTATCCTTTCATTTAGCCTAATTTATTCAATTAGACTTGCAAATAACATTGTGTGATGTTTTAAATCAATATGTTGGTCTATTTTTGCAAGGTATTTGGAATATCTATAAAGTCTAGTGTTAGACAGAAAAGAACCGTACTAAATAAGCATTCACATTCACATTCTCATCTCCTCTGCATTATGTCTGAGAAATTCCTTCTCACATTAACCCCCATGGAGTAAAAGTCTGTGTAAACAGATGGACTTTGCACCTTGCCCTAAAAGTCAGCTGGCGATAGCCCTGTGAGTTTGGCAGCAAATCCCTTAGTCAAGGACCTTCCCATAAGAAAAGCTTCATCTTCATTTCAATCCTAGTGACATGAACAGGACTCAGCTTTCATCACAGGCATGGCAGTCATCGAGGATTCTAGAGGATTCTGTCAGCCATGATGATGATGGTTGCGATAGTGTGAAGTACTTTAAACTTTTCCAAAGCTCTATGCCCTATGAAAGGTCCTCACAATTGAACCTTAAAACACGGTAGACTGAGAAATGCATATGCAAAGCATTTTTATTTCCAGGAAAAGAAAACAAACATAATTCAATCTGGGTTCTTGGATTTCTCACACCTGAATCAACTTTAAAACATGTTTGAATGTATCTCTGAGGAATCCAATTTTAACATTTTTCATTATTCAATCTAGACTAATAATAATACCAGCAACTCTGGTCTGGGAACCACAGAACTCACAAACCATTCAAATATGTCATATTTTGTACCCTTTTACTGATTCTGCCATAATTATAATCAACAGAAAATATGTTGTTCACCATAAATGACTGTTACAGGTGTGATGTGTGCTATAGCTTCATTATTCTGGGAGAATCGGAGGTTCCCCCATGAGAAAACTCAGGAATGTAGATATTTCCTATCTCCCTCTCCACTGAATCCTTGGGCAGTACCCATTTTATGTTCTCAAGTGAGAATGATTGCTTACTCGTGTGTTTGAAAGAGCACGAAGTATGTTTCTGAGCAGAGTGCCTATTGGATCTTCTCTGTAATCATAGTACGGTTCAAAAGAACTTTATGCAGGGTCTGGCTAATATTCCTTTTTTTTCTTTCTTTCTTTTTTTTTTTCCTTTGCCCTACAACTATTGTTGGAGTGTCAAATGGGCATCTCTCTCATCTCCCAGATTGATGGCATCGTCTAGGACTTCCCACATCGACAAGATAAACGAAAGGCTTCCATGGACAGGTATGTAACTGTGGCGACAGCAGCGCTGCAGATGAGGCCTCCTGATCAGAAAGAATGTCTGTCCCACAGTCAATTCTCTGGCTCTGCAGTCACCTTTGACATGACTTGCTGAATAGGAGTTTGTTTTCCAATTTCCATGGTTCAGCCCTAGGCCATGCAAAGTAAATACTAGTAAATGAGCAACAGTAGTTTCAAAGGAACATAAGACTAGAGTCCCTCCTCCTTTCCAAGACAGTTTGGGTAGCATTCACATGTGAATCAATCTGTTTGGGGTCTTTGAAGTGACTTTGATTAAGAGTTGTGGCCCAATAGTAGTGAAATGGGGGGGCCATCAAAAGAATTGGCAGCTCCAATATGGACACTCAGCCTGTGCGCCCATCCAGACAGCCCCAGGTAATGGCGCTGTAGGCAGAATGCTTTCAGCCTTGGAAAAACAAACCAGGAACTCACTACTCATGGAGATTTGCATAGAAGTGTGTTTGTTCGAAGTGAAGAAAATATGCCTTAAGACTTCATGTTCCTACAGAACAGCTTTGAATTAACTTAATTCACGGTACAATAGATCTTTTTTAGTATTCTTTAATAAGCACACACACAAAAAAACCCCTTCCTTTTAAAAAAGCAAGCACTTTATGTATTTCCAATGGGCACCATTTATCTGTGTTTATGCATAAAAACAAAAAAATAATACTAATTAATGCCCTGAATTTCAGGAACACGTAAAATCAAACATGGTCCACTAAGCTCTCCTTGATTGTATTAGAAATGTTAAGATGAACAAATATTTAAATCTGATAGGCTTACTGGAATGCAGCCATCTTTTAGAATAAGAAGAAAAGATAACAATTTATTGAAAGACTAAAATTTCTACCTACCTTCACCACAACAGAGAAAACTTGAAAATAATTCAAGACCCAGTTTCTTTGCTTTTTGTCTTTCAGTTCAAGTCACTATAAAATGTGCATCTGTCTCATTCATATTTTCTAATTTAACTTAATATTCACCTTACTTTATACTATCCTTCACTGCCTACAGCCACACACTATGGAAATAGCTTTTCTATTTCAAACAAACATAGATTAACTTTGGAAGCCAAACAAAAAGGAAATATTTGATATCAGCAATATAGTTGGCATAGTGAAAAGAACACAAGCTTTGGGGTCAGACAGAAATTAATAAATAAGTGATCTGGGTTAGTTATTCCACTTTCAGAGCCTAAGTCTTACCATAAGAAAAATGGGAACACAATGCCTCTTGCTGAGTTGCTAGGAAGATTAGAGATTTTTTTAAAAAGTGAACCAAAAACTATACAATTACATGTTCAAAAATGGTAATTATTGTTATTACATTTGTAGCGGCCTATTTTCTGATTTCATCAGGTATACTACCAGTTTCCTCTGTCTTGGGGCAACGCTATGTTTCATGAAACAGTTCCAAGTTTTTATGGGATTTGTGTCATAAATACACACATACACAAATGATTTTGAAATTAATTTCTCTTAGGGTTGGTGATTTGTGCTATTAATGACCATGAGGAATGTTTTCCAGAACAGTAATTTTAAATGGACATGAAAAGAGCAGAGCTACATAATTATTGTTTTAAGTATAATGAGGACAAGCATATTCCGTTCTAACAAGAACATCTGAATTGTTACCCAATTTGATTCAGAAGCAATAGGAAATCTCTAGCTGGCATGGGAAAAGTCTCTTTTTCTGTGCTATAGATACCTGAAACTCATTATACTCTTCAGATCTACTGACTCCTTCCACAGTATCATTTCTGGCTGAGACTCTGGTCCTTTTAATCTATGACCAAAAAGAACAAATGCTGCAGTTGTCATGAAATGTTATTATCTAAGCATTGAAAAGTTTGTCCACATTATAAGAAAACAGATTTATTGTTTAGTAATCTTTAGGAGACCCTGAGGACCCCCAAAGGAATATTGCTGTGAATAACTCTATAGCTACTGAGCAAGGCTTCCGTATTCGTATAGCAAGGCACATTCCATCTAGACGCTAAAGATTTGGTCCTTCTGAGTCTATCAAGGTGGGACCTAGCAGAGGAGGTGGCTAAGCTCCTGAAACCTAGATCAAAGGGTTAGTAGCTGTGTGTTTACACTGAATTTGTGAAGGATGAGAAAACATACGAAACTTGAGACTTTTCTTAGTATAATATGCCAAGCGAAGTCATGATGGCACTTGTATGTTGTGAATGCTGCTAGAATCTCCTCCCTATGTTTCAGCTCATCAGTTTGTCCTCATCAATCCCAAACAATGAATACCATCAAGTATGTGAATATGCAATGTGTCAAAGACTAATTATCTTGGGTCTTAACACCACCCTCTCCCCAAAAGTAAGTCTTTCCTCTATGGAATTAAAAATTCCTTCTGTCATTCAGAAAACACGCCTGTTAGCAAACTTTTGATTCACTAAAGATGGGAATAATGCTCTTATTTTTCTCCATCATATCTACATACTTGTGCATGTTAGAAAGGGTCTACTTTGTCCTTCTACCCTTAGAAGGAGATACTTATTTCTAAAAAAGCAAAATATTCCAAGTTGCCATTAAAAATTCAGAAGGACAATATGACAGTGAGGAAGAATCACCCATTACTAGTAAGATAAGAAATTTCAGGAAACTCTACTCTTGATGTGGCAGGAAACACTAGAGTGGGGAAGATTCATGAAAGCAGGACCCTTAGAGATCAAAGCTGGTGAAGCCAGGATCCGAAGAAACAGATTCCAGAAAGTTCTCAGTTCTCAGGAAGACAGAACAGGAGAATAAGAACAGAGATTCTTTTTGGAATGTGAGACTTGCTAACATCTCCTAAATCTAAAACCAAAAAAAAATGGGAAAAGTCCCCAAAGAGGAGAGAGAGTATTTTTGCCAGGTAGGACCACCTCCCAGAGATGTCTTTTTCCAGCCATGACCTATAAAAGTAAAAAAGCTGTATTTTGTTTACTTGTATGCCTCTGCTTCATTAGCTCGGAGAATACTTCTATTAGAGTTTCATTTGGCAATCACAATCATTATTTATAACCGGTAAGCGTTTACACTTAGTGAAAACCTAGTTAGTATTTGCTGCTAAAGCAAACATAATAAAGTAATCTCTGATTCCAACCAATGATCCTTGGAATAATTCCGGTTTTTCAAAATAGCGTTTGAATTTGAAACATCTGACCGTGACCTACATTTTCTAACGTGCAGGGCTGATTACATTGAGTTTGATCTTTGGTTCAGATGTGGTTTTCCTCCAATAGTGCAATAATCATAATAATAATCCATTTTAATTTGTATAATGCCTGTTTACAGTTCACAAAGTGATCTCATGCATGTTATTTTTATAATGACAGATACGTAATATCTTGATTTTGTAAATAAGTAAACTGTGGCACATAAGTGGCAAAACAGGACTCAAAGCCAGGCCTTCTGGCTCCAAATCTAATACTCTTCCTACCAACTACTGTACAAATTAAATGCACTGGATATGATACATGCCTTCCATAAGTCTGCAAAAAGATTAAATGGTGGCTGTTACTGGTATCAAGTGTGCAGAATTACATCACACCATCCCAGATGTCTTACTAAAATTTATCCTAAAGATGACTTCAAGGGTTCAGAAAGGCTACCATCCTTCAATGCTTGAGTGATGTGACACCATTGATTGACACAAACCCAGCTCAGACCTCAGGAAGAGTAGGGGGAGACAAGTCAAGTCACAATCCAAATTAGTGCAGCCGCTCCTGCAGCAAGAGGAACACAATGTGGTCTTTGACTAACCTTTCAATGCCCTGTGTAGCTGGAGCCCTGAGGGCGGTGCTGAGCTGACAGCCTGGAACATTGACCAACACGCTGCAACTGACGTGTAAATCACCCTCTGACTAGGGGTCCCGAATCTGGAAAAGGAAATGTCATCTTTGGACTTTGCCATCATGTGTGCAAGCACGAATGGCCCCTCTGGGTGCCTCTCTCCACCTTTGCAGACACGTGACACAATGCAGGTAGAGATAACATTTTTTGAGTTTATTCCTAAGACCAGCCATTAGTTTTTAAAAACATTCCTTTTATCTGAAATCTGATCACAACTTTTTTTTCATAAAATGCCACATCTTCTAATATCCAGGTGATAGGATGCTGAGACTATATCTAATCAATGTATCAAATATTTTCAGTAAGCCAAGAATTAGAGCTTGGTTTAGGAATCAACAGAACTTCTGGTAACTTAATCAACGGTCTCATCTCTGCTTGCAAATTTTTATTTTTTATTGTTTTTTAATAATGTGGTTGTACTGCAATGTCCTTGCTTCCTGGCACTGCCAGCCTGTCTGAACTTCTGGGCATGATCTTTCGTTCCTCTCTTCTCCATTGCTGGCCTCCACCTGCCTGGAAGAGTTCCACCCACTTCTTGGGCACCACCTTCCCGCCCCTTCCCTGCCAACTGCTTACTTGAGTTGTGACCTATTGGCCCTTGTGTTCCCATTCTGCTACCACACCTCCTTGCCAGGCTGAAATTCCTCTCTGCTGCCTCTGCAGCTGCCTCCCCAGATCCTACTTCTGCACACCAGTGCCGCTCAGCTGGCCTCTTCCTCATGCAGGTAATTTGCCCAGGTCGTTGTAGCATCCTGAGACATTCAGTCTATCCATGTAATTTACGCATTGGCCATTCCTTGTCCTTTTAGGAATTTTCCCGATTGTTTTCAGTGAGTAAGAGAAGTAAAACTAAAAGACAGCCACACTGGATAGTAACTAACTAGCAGTTCTTGAAAATATTAACCAGGATGACATCAATCTGTATGTCTAAAAGGAAGCATTTTGTCTTTCCTACTTTCATTCCTATTAACAAGGCCAATCAGGAGTTGTTGACATCAGTGACTCTTAAACTTGTATATGAATTTTCTGACTATTTTTGATTCAGTAGGTCTAGGCTGGGAACTGAGATTCTGAATTTCTAAGACATCTCCTGATGATGCTGGTGCTATTGGTCCATGGACCACACTTTGGGTAGCAGGGACCTATATGTTATTTTATAGAGATTCGCAGAGCAGAGAGTGAGAGGGGTAGGTATGATGAAGGTAATACAATTCAGGCTCTTCTAATAATGTATAAATATCTGGTAAAAACAGAGCTTATACTACTGCAATTCCAATCATATTTTAGGAATTCCTATCAATTTAGAATCAATAGAGTATTCAAATAAATCAAATTAAATGTGGCCTAAATTTCCCAATTTTTGCTTTCCTTAGTTTGTAATATACAGGTAATTCTCAAAAGTATAATTTGCGAACAAAGTACTAGGCTGTGCTCTTAAAAATAATTGCTTACTTAATAGATTCAGAATGGAATTTTGAAAGAATACAAGCTACACTGGGACCAAAGTCATCAAGAACCTGAGTATAGCCATGGAATTTTCATTGCACCTTTGAGGGGCCTCCCCCGAGATCACTGAGGGTAAGTCAGCCAACCCCCGCCTCTAAGAGTAGAAGAGCTTTTCACTAACAACAGCAAATATTATTTAGAATATTGAGCTCATCTAACATGAAAAACAATTTCCAAAGAAACTAGAATTCCCATTGCTGCTGTGAAAAGCAATGCTTTGTGTTAAATGAAATAATTATATCATTTCTTAATACTATATTTAGTTTTCGGGGACAGATACAGAATGCTTTGTAATTCAGGTTGTTTAACAGATCTTTGCATGCCTGGCCATTTAGCTAGGGACCAGGGACATAGGGGGACCAAGACAGACATAATCCTTTGCTTCCTTGAGTTTTCAGACTGTATTTGCTCTTTTTTCCCTCCCTATTAAATATGTCTTCTTATAACTTTGTAATCCCTCTGCCCAACAACTTCTCTATTTTTTAAGTAAAAAAATTGAATCTTGAATCTTGATCCAAACTTTTAAAAAAACGTGAGCAATTGGAACATTTCTAAATGTTGCTACAGTTAGAAAGATCATGCATCTTGTACCTATGTTTTATATATGTTTATGTCATATATGTATAAGCTGATGGCTTCTGCTCTCACAGTACCTTAAACCTACTTTTAATTTTGTGTGCAACTTCTTGTATCATAATTACTTGTTTACAAGTCTATCTCCCTAGCTAGGCTGTAAAGGTATTGCCAGAACCACTACTACCCACCCAATTGCCAAGCCAGAATCTGGGCCCGTTTGGGCCTGCTAAATCATGTTGATTGAATTTTGCAAACTTTTCAAATCATCCCTTTTCGGCTCCTCAAAATCTCAACCAGGCAATTACAGCCTCCTCATTTGCCCCTGCTCTGGGCCTCCCCATGACCTGAAACTGGGAACTGCAGGTACTGCTTTAGGTACTGCCTTGGGCATTGCCTTGCATTTGCCTTGGGCGCTGCTGTAGCATTACCAGAGTCAGAAAGTTTCAAAACAAAGTTTCAAATTACCCTGATCAAACCAGGATGGAGGCAGGGCAAGTTTCAACCAGTTAGAACCAAGACAGTGGAGAAATAGAGGGTGTCACCCTGATTCCAGGAAAACACGGCCCCTTTCTTGAATAGTACTCCCCTTCCTTAGCCTATAATTAAGCCTTTGCTTAAACAGAAGGGCAACAGGAACCAGGCAGCCAGTTCTCTTCTGCTGTCAGAACTTGCCTCTGCTCTGTCTGTGGAGTAGACTTTCTATAGTTTCTGAAAAAATTTCACTTTCACTTTGTACTGTCGCTGGCTCCTGAATTCTTTCCTGCTGGAGCAAAGCCAAGGACCCACTTGGACCTCAAGAGGCTCCAGGCATTGGGAGTCACTTTCCTGTGTCAATACTTCCAACCTGACTTCTACAGTGCCTAGAGGGAGTTCTCTAAAATGTTCATCGCTCTGTCACTCCTGGCTTCAGTGGACTCCCATTACCATCAGGATAAAATCCAAAGCAGTGTACAAGCCTCACGAACAAATAACATGTAGAAACGCTGCATTCCATATAACTCCTTTGATGTACACTACATTTTAGTATACGAAAGGTTCTGGGATGACCTGCAGTCAAACAGACTTCTCTAGTTTTGCTTAACCTAGTATGTCTCAAATGCATTTAACTATGGAATTTTTTTCCTCCTAGTAATTCCTATCAGCATCTCCCAAGCCAGCATTTCTCCAGGATATATTCTGGGAGTTCACTTGGTCTAAGCCAGCCAGGTCTGTGTGCAAAGCCCTTGTGCTGGAGCCCATAGTAGCCTTTCTGAGGGATGCCTGTGTAAGCCTCCTCAGAGTGCCTGTGCGGCACAGCTATGCTTGATAAAATACAGCTGTTTCAACTTAAAGTTTTAGTGCCACCGTAAGAGACTTTTAAAAATCATTGAGCACAATTCACTCATTTTACATTTAAAGAAAGCAAGGGTCAGAGAGGGAGAGACTTACTCACGATCACACAGACAATAAACTAGACATGGAACTGCACAAAAACGACGTGGTTCAGAAAGTAGCCACAACAGCATTTGGGGGGAGCAGGTGAGAAGAATGTAAATAACAAGAAAAATAAATTGGGAAAAGAAAACAGAAACCAAGCAATGACTGTCTAGATCAGTGCTTTCCAAGAGAAAAAGAATGTGAGCTACAAATGCAAGCCATATAAAGTAATTATAAATTTCTAGTAGCCCAAAACAGTAAAAAGAAATATAAAATTAATTTGAATCATTTATTTTATTTAACTCAATATATCCAAATTATTACCATTTCTATATGTAATCAATATTAAAGCCTATTAATAGGATATTTTACATTCTTTCTTTTGGTACCAAGTCATCAAAATCTGGTGTGTATTTTACATTTATATAGCATGTCTTAATTGGAACTAGCCACATTTTAAGCTCAGTAGCCACGTGTAGCTAGTGGTTATCATATTAGACAGCAGAGACAGATCATGTCCATCATTTCAGAAAGTTTTATTCAACAGCATTGATTTAGAGCAGTAGTTCTTAACTGGGGGCGATTTTTGTCCCCGGGAAACACTCAGCAACGTCTGGAGAGATTTTGGGTTGTCACAATTGAGTAAGGGATTGCCACTGGCATCTAGAGGGTAGAAGCCAGGGATGTTGCTAAATCTATGCTGCACAGGATGGCTCTCGCCACCCAACAACGAAAAATTGTCTGGCCCCAAATGTTGATAGTGCTGAGGTTGAGAAATCCTACTCCAGAGGATCAGATGAGCTAATGGGAAATTATATTCTCTTTCTCTCATTCATTCTACAAATATTACTGAAGCTTCAAATATCGCTTGGTACTATGTTAGCACTGTACACATAAAGACACATCAAACATCACCAAATATGACCACGGAGTGAAATAGGTGTTATACTGTGTAAAGGGCAGAAATGGGGCAAAGGAAGGAGTAATCAATTTTGCTCATGTTTTTATCCACTACAAGGTTATCATAAAGTCTTACATATAAATAAATAAAGGAAGAAAAACAAAGAAATGAAATGAAGGCAAAACTAGAGGAATCAGAAGGAAAAAGATTTTGGAAAAAAAAGATTTTGAAAGAAAATAAAGACAATGTGCTAAGTTGATGGACTGGCAAGGAAATGAAAAGATAAGGCAGAGTGAAATGGAATTAAGTCATGCGTGGAGGAAACACTAAGAATGGCCAGTGGCATTACCCACAGCTTTCCATATTCAAATATTCTAATCACTGCCTTGTGTTTTCCTCCTCCATTCTCAGTGGTCATCCCTAAAGGACCTTCTCGATGGGTATCTTCAACAATGGGTTTCTTTTTCTTTTCTTCTTTGAGAGTAAAAAGAGCATATTTTCTGGAAGGATGTCAAGTTGCTGTACACTGGCACTGGAAGGCAGGCCGATTGGAGATACAACGGGGTCAGTGTCTGGACAGCAATCTGTCATGGAGCACAGCCTGTCATAGACAGCCCTGGAGATGCAGACAAAGACGCACGACTATTCTTTTCCAGAGAGAGCCTTTAAAGCACCTTGGGGCCGAAGCTCTCCACGGGGCCCTGTGCTTCCGTGTGGGACCACCTGCCAGGAGCTGTGGTCAGGCCGACCTCTCCCAACCCAATGTGAATAACTTTCGAGAGGTAGTCCCCCCATAAGGGCAGGGGCTGCAAGCAGTAAAGAAAGAGAAGAGATTTATAGCTCTAGCATATCTCTCCCTTTTGAAAATGAAATGGCACATGACGGGGGGAAGGGGGCTTGGCTGAAAAGGCCTATCCCCAGGCATGACCAGTTCAATGTTCATTACCCAGTGGAAAAGCTTGAGTCGGTCCAGGCAAGTCTGCAGAGGAAAGAAAGCATTGGTGTATTTAATAATGGACAAGCAGAGGCTCTCTCAAGACTTCTCTGATCTATTTTTTAAAAGCCTCATCCCACAGGATTTTTACCCAGAAGGCAGTGTTTGCCTGGGGGACTTGGTGGGGCCATTAGCACCACTGCAGGTGAGGAATCATAACAGCATCTAGAAACGTGGTAGGTTCCACTCTAAAGTCCATAGAGATCTGGGAAAAAAACTCTATAGATCATTAAAAACTCCTCAAAATAAAGAGAGAGCTAAGGTGTTGTGTTTTTTGCGGTCATTTTGATTCTTCCAAACTTGAAGAAATTGTTCAGAATCTTGAAAACTCTGAAGATTCTTTGAACTATGGAAAAAGATCAGATATTTCAAAATATAGGATGACAGCTGCCCCCACCCCCATGTGGCTTCAGTGCGAACATGGTATTACTTAGCACTATGCCATCTCTGCTTTGTGATGACTAGCAGGAAAGTGAGTTTCAGTATCAGAAAATATCACATGCTTGCGGTCTTCTCCCAAATTTTGAGGAACAAAGAGGAACTCTGGGCAGAAAGACTGAGGTTACATTTCAGAGTTCTACCACGGGTAGGTCTGAGGGCCCATGCACAATACAAACACAGACAAGGGAGATTTGCACAGCTTTTAACTTAGGTCAAAAAAACATGTAATTTGTTAAGTAAGAGGGCGCTAACACGTGCCATGTCACGCTGGATTTTCTTGAAAAATAAAAAAAAATAACAAAGTTAAACTTTCGGTCAACCTGAAAATATTAGCTTTTTATGGGGGCAGGGCGGAACGAATGGAACAGCAGAGCATTTTTTTTTTTTTTTTTTTTGATTGCCCATTTTCTGAATCTTCTCAGGGAAAGAATGATAGGGGAATAAGGCAGTCAGGAAATAGGGATGGGAGAAAAATATTGGGAACGTATTTATTAAAGGTACAGCACGGGTAGAAAAGGCAGGCCTCTATCACTACTGGTAACCAAAGTATACGGTAAGACATAGTGATCAACAAATGTTTTTCTAAGATTGAATTTGAAATCTTTTAATTGAAGGAGAAAAATGCAAATGAGTCAGTAGCATATGGTGTGTTATATACAATGCAGATCTTAGCAATATTTTATCATTTCTAAACCTGCAGTAGCAAACACTTTTCAAGAGGTATAAATTACATGGGTTTAGGAAAAGAAGAGGTGTTAATTACAGAAAATTTCCCTTTTTAAAAGATAAAACAGTGTTTTGGAGGGGAAAAAGTCCTTGCCCAGAAGCATGATAAGGTCAAAGATCAGGATCCAGTGTACCAGATTGTTTTTATTAACTAAAACTTTGTCGAAAAGCAGGGTGAAGAAGGCACCGTGAGAGATTTAAGAATGAGTTCCATATTTGGATCTGGTGACTCATTGCTTATTACACTTTTAATTGAAATGTTTTCCTTTCTTTTATGAAATAAAAATTGTACCATCAAACTTTTAAATTTTCCTTATCTGGTGTTTCACTATTTTGACTTCTTCTTTATCATTGATTGTGAGCCTATTGTCATAATAGGAAAGCCCTTTCTCCTCTGTGACCTGCAGCCAATAACCACGTGCTTTCTAAAATTGATTTTTAAATAACATCGATGATAATATCAATGCTGAATGAGAAGGTAACAGGATATTTAATGTCTTCTTTTCCAAGGTCAGTGGATGCTGGTTTCAATCTGAAACAAATGCTAATTCTCTACCTTTCATTCCTTCAATCACAATTTTAAATACTCTATCTAGTGTCAGAACAGAAAAACTGGTCTCAAAAAATGTCAGTGCTATTGATGTCCAGTGTTTTATGTTGGGACATAAATGGTGGGGAAACGGTGGACCCATTAATAATTCTACGTTTTTGCCCTAACTAAGGTGCAGGGATTGCCTACTGTACTGCACCGGAACTCCCTCTCCCCCTCTCTCATGGTACAGGCGGGAATGTGGGGGGAGCGCTGACGCCCCCGCGTCCTCACAAAGAACCTCGGACAATAGAGAAGGTCGCCTCTTACTATACAGACCCGCCTTTGTGCTCCGTGTGGGGCTTGATCCTGCGGCCGAGAGCTCAGTAGGTGCCAGGGAGATAGATGTGGTGTGTTGGCGACTTTCACACAGGCGGGCAGGTACGGCGAGCCTGGTAGCAGATGAGGACCCCTGGGGAGCCCTTGACTATGCAGAATGGAAACTCAGAAGAAACCATATTGGGCACAGATACAAAGGGAGTCCCCTGATCCTTTTCCCTCCTCGCCGTTCCCTTTCTCCCCTTCCTTAGGAAACGGCCATGAATGCGCAAAGCTGGCTTCCCCCTGGAAGCGCTGGCGTGGCCGGGCTCTAGATGCCATTCTATGCAAATGCTTTCCACCCTCCCCGCCTGGGGAGCGAGTGTTGTTTTTTAACCCTTCTGCAAGTCCGTTTTTTGTCTTTTCTGGGACAGAAGGGCAAACTGAAGGATGGAAAAACTTCGCAAACAACTCTTTGCTCTGCGTTACTCTGGATGAGTGGAAACGTAATACAGCGAAGTGCAGCTCTGGCTGCCCACATCAGGGGGGTACCGATGCCCAGGGTTTTGGGGAGCAGAAGGGTGGTGGGGAGCAAGGCCTAGAAGTGCGTCAATAAAGTACCAGTGCAAAACCTTAGACGTACCAGGCGTTTTCCTCAAATTTGGAAGTAGATGGTGAAGGCATTTGAAAAGACTTGGGCACCAAAATTATGTTACTACTTTTATACAATATAAATAAATAGTGTATTTCATTGTTGAAGACTACCTCCTTTCCTTTCCCTATTTGCTTTAAAAATACCACAAAATGGTTTAAAGTATTCTTGTTGGTTTTTGTAAATTAAAAAAGTTTTTTCATCACTTCCGTTCAACATGGTAATTTTTTTGATATTATCTTTTTTGTGAGGTAAAATCAATTTTGGACAGCCTAGTCATATGGCTAAAAAAAAAAAAAATACAAAGAACGATAATCCATTACCAGGATTCTAAGGTAAGATGGAATTTGTGACCCGTGATAGCGAGGTCAAACCACCGCTAAAAATCTACGTCAAAGAGGATTCCTGAAGCTTCAGAGTTGGACAACTCAGTGCTCCTCACTCTTTCAGCCCATATTGACATAAATCAAAATTAGAACTAAGCTCAAATAATACTAATAAATTTGATAAATACCAGAATGTGTAAGAAGTGTTTTTAAAGTATTGTGTGACTATCACGTATATTTGCTTCCTTATTACATACAAACCTAACTAATATTCTGATGAAACAGGACACATTTGTTTTATATTTTAAAATTTAGGATGATCATATAGGTTTTTGACACTTCTGGTAGCATTATAAATCTGCCATTCTATGCAGGTGTTTCTTAATAGGAGTAAATAATTCACCATCTAGAAATAAATTAATCCTTTAAATGGAATCAAGCCTTCCTTTACCACATATGACATGCACATGCATACAAGACAGCCTGTATCTTGAGAACAATATGCTAAGAGGGGAGTTTGTGATATTTAACTTCAGCACGAGAGATTTTTACTAAGTTAAAACACAAATAATGTTTTCACTATAGATTGGCCTATGCTCCCAACCACATGTATATATAATTCTGAAGTTAACACAGCGGTATAGTGGCTTTTGTGGTTTTTCTTTCTTCTTACAGAGCAAACAACTATAGTTAAGAAGACAGCACTTAAAATCGTGGTAAATAAATGTAAATTCAGGTCCTGAATCAAATTAAATAATAATGGACTAATTTAAAAATACAAAGTACGGAACACATGTGTTCCCTCCCACACTCATGGCAGACATCAATAATCAACATGACACTTTGCAACCGGCTGCAGCTTCAGAATCCATCTCAACAATACTCCAAGGAATCACTACTATTTAATCAACCTGGCATATAGGATGGCCCCCTATTTGCCATCCTTGCACTAGTCTCTTTATCTATTTGTGTTTTAGTTTCTCTATTAGAGACATGATCACAAAGATTAGAGTCCTGTATGGGTAGAGAGGTGTGAACTTTTGGAATAGATTATCAAGAGATGATGTATATATATTTTTGAAAGTAAATATCAAATGGGTAATGCCAATATAAAGGAGTTGGGGTTAAGTCCATCTATAAATAAGTTATATGCATGATATCTGACAATCTATTCATTTTTAGAATTCTATCACGGCTGCCTCACCTCAAGAAATGGTTACTCATAATATCATTGATAATCAAAATCTATCATAAGTCAGAGATTTAATATAAATAGAATTTCATAGGCAAAGAATACTTCTCTAAATATATTCATTTTACAAAGATAAGCTAAAGGTATTATTGAGTCTCTTATTCAATGCCTTTTCTAAACAATCTATTTGTCTATAAATCAAAACGTGACTGCTGGGATATCTGCCACCTGGGATACTCTTCCTTCCTCTTTCAGGTTGGCCCTTGTCTTATTTGAGGTCTTTGGTGAAATGTCAGCTCCTTGGAGGCCTTTCCGTATACCTCAATCCAAAGTAGATTGTCAGCATTCCTGTGATGCTATATCACAGCACCCTTTTCTTTTTTTTTTATAGCATTTATCACTCACTCAAAAAAACCCCTGTCCATACATCCATCTCATCTCTCTAAACTTACTTAGTAGCTACCTTCTCCAAAAGGACCATATTTTTTTGTTCACACTCAAGGCCCTGACATATTCTAGAAGTCTTGGTTGCACATTAGAATCATCTGTGAAGCTTTTTAGAAATCCCAATGCCCAGGCCAAATCCCAGAAGAAATACATCGGAGAAGGTATTAGTCTGCTCGTGTTGCCATAACAAAATATTACAGACTGGGTGACTTAACCAACAGAAACTTATTTTTTCATAGTTCTGGAGGCTAGATATCCAAGATCAATGTGCCACCAGAGTTGGTTTCTGTGAGGCTTTTCTCCTTGGCTTACAGATGGTTGTCTTCTCACTATGTCCTCACATGGCCTCTTCTCCGTGCATTCACCAGAAAGAGAGAGAGAGAACACACAAGCTTTCATGGTCCCTTTGTCTTACTATAAGGACACAAGTCCTATTGGATTAGGGCCCCACCCTTATGACTTCATTTAACCTTAATTACCTCCATAAGGCCCTTTCTCCAAATACAGTCACATTGAGTGTTAGGGCTTCAACAGATGAATTTGGGGAGGGAGGCACAATTTAGTCCATAACAGGGTGAGACCAAGGCGTCTGCGTGTTTTAAAACTTTATTCCAATGTCCAGCTGCCTTAGTCCATTTTGTGTTGCTATAATAAAATACCTGAGGAATCCAGCCTCTTTTTCACAACCCACTGTCTGGGGAACTAATCCATTCCCAACAGAGTGAAGAACCCCACCCCCCATGGAAGGGCATTAATCTATTCATGAGGGATCTGCCCCCATGACCCAAACACCTCCCACCAGGCCCCACCTCTCAACCCTGCTGCATTGGGGATCAAATTTCAACATGAGTTTTGGCGGGAGACAAATCACATCCAAACCATTGCACCAGCTTAGACTGAAAAGTCACTATTACATAGGGAGAAAGACCACAGCAAGACTCAGATATTTTTCATGTTAAAACACACAAAATAACTTTAACAGCTTATTATGTAACCTTTTCAGTAGCAGCACTGTAAATCATGAAAGCCATGGAAAATATTACGGTCTAATCCAGCACCATCAAAAAGGAGTGGGAAGTATGGAGACGAATACATTGCCTTTGCAAAATGACTGACTCTATTGCTGTATGTGCCATATTCATCTACAGGCCTGTGAATTCAGAAACAAAACATTCCCCTTTTCAATGAGCCTAGCAGTTTGCCAGTGATGAGTACAAAAGCTGGGAAAAGGTTTTATGCTCATTCACAATTAGGGCTAAGCTGGTGGGATCATATCTCTCAAAAGTGTGGCTAGAGGCGATTAAAAACAAGAGGAAGATTTAAAGCTTGATGCCTCCTAGACGGTAATTGGAAAGGAGCAAGGGAGTCGATGCAAATGCAGCCACCTGCCTGGATGACATGTATTTAGAGAAAGGATTTATGCAAAGCATCTGATTGTCTTTTGCCCTGAATACCCACTGAGTCTCCAAAGCAAGGAATTGGTGGACTTCGGGTGGGCAGCCCAGAGCTTGGCCACAGTGCTTTGTGCAGGAAACTACTGTTGGGGGTTGGGGGACATAGGTCTCCAGTCAGAAGAGACTAATTTAAGACATTGCAGTGCCATCTCCCCCTTTGTAACCATGGGCAAGTTACCCCTCCTCTCTGAGTCTCTAGCTCCTCAATTTTGTAATGAATAACACCCAAAAGGATTTCTGTGAGGGTCAGCAGTACAGCCCTATATAAATTCTGGTCATTATTATTACTATGTGCTTTACAGAAGTCATCACTCTGAACCTACCTTATAGAAATACTATGTAAATTACTAGACAACTTTGATGTGCTGTTTTTGGAAAAAACCTTAGAAACATTACATCTTGTCAAATTATTCAGTAAAGATCGCTTGTGATTGGATTAAAATCATAAACTAAGCACGAGCTCCATCTAGCCTCCCTTTCCTCCCTAAAGCCCCCAAAATGACAGAATTTAAAAAAATAAATCACAGATCTAAGAAACAAGCAGTGATGTCGGACATGGATTAGAAATTCTAAAGCATCCCTAAAAATTGGAAAATGTTTAATTAAATTGGATTTGAAGAGAAAATCAAAGGCCAAAATATATATAGGAAGGGATCAGTCCATAATGTAAGAGCAGCCTTGACGGTACTCCAAGTTTGGACCTGGCAGATATGAGGAGCTGAATGTGGCTGTTCGGTGGCTGGGCTGAGTATCACAATATAAGCAGCTGGGAAAACTAGACACTCTTTTTTCCCTGTGCTTGTTTCAAGTAGCAAGCAGGAGAAAAACTTTCTGCAAGTGGGATCAGCAATTGTGACTACCGGGGCTGGAGGAGTGAGCAGGGCCCCAAGTGATCAGTAAAACTCAAGATGGGTAAGAAGCCCCCCCTCCAGTCAAGAAGACTAACTGCTGGGCAACCAAATAGTAGCACTTTCCACCCCTCAACCCCAAGCACTGGAGGCTGGCAGAGACACATGATATGGCGCTCCTAGATAGAGCATTGGTAGAAGGACTCCCAAATACAATGATGAATACTCAACCAAGACTCACCAAGTGTTTGTGTAAAACACACTGGATAAGAGAGGTAATACATTCAGCAAATAATAACGGATAAGGCAAACCAAACCAGGTATTAGAATAAGTATGATGACAACCCCCAAAGTTGATGTGAGAATGCTTAGCACACATAGAAAAATTAACACCACAACAACAAACAAAAAATAAGCTAGACGTTTGGGAAATTAAATATTTGATTGTTGAAGTTAGCAGCCAGTAGAGGAGCTAAAGAGCAGAATAGAAATAGTTGATGAGTTAGTGAGTTACCATTGAGATGAAGGGTTCTTCCTGAATACTCTACAAAAGGACAAAGAAATGAATCACATGAAAGAAATACTGAGAGACTTGGCGAGTGGTTCCAGTAACTCTACCTAGTATGCATTGTAAAGAAAGAACAGAGGAAAGCATAAAAGAAACAATGGAAGGATTTCTATACTTTAAGGAACAAGTGAGTCATATTAAAAGGACCCATTGAGTGGAGGTTGGGGAAATTGCAGGTAATATGTGGAATATATATATATATATATATATATATATATACACGTATAATTAAAAGTAAAGACAGGCCGGGCGCGGTGGCTCACGCCTGTAATCCTAGCACTCTGGGAGGCCGAGGCGGGCGGATTGTTTGAGCTCAGGAGTTTGAAACCAGCCTGAGCAAGAGCGAGACCCCGTCTCTACTAAAAATAGAAAGAAATTAATTGGACAACTAAAAATATATAGAAAAAATTAGCCGGGCATGGTGGCGCATGCCTGTAGTCCCAGTTACTCGGGAGGCTGAGGCAGAAGGATTGCTTGAGCCCAGGAGTTGGAGGTTGCTGTGAGCTAGGATGACACCACAACACTCTAGCCCGGGCAACACAGTGAGACTCTGTCTCAAAAAAAAAAAAAAAAAGTAAAAGCAGAAAGAAATCTCAATC
>RJWJ010002022.1:0-64872 GCA_004363605.1 Indri indri | reverse complement strand
TGGGGGAAGAAGAAAAGTGTATGAACATTTATTAACATAAAGGTTTCATCCAAGTCACTGGACAGAGGCCAGAGCCGCAGGTACCTTTTGTGATCATTGGCGTAAATCCAACAAATTGGACCACTGCTCACTTGTGGAAAGAAAATAAATTTTAGTTTCTGAGAGAAAAGGTTTTGAATGCTGGATTCTTGATGTGCAGATCTGGAAACACTTACCCTCCTTGAGAATTAGTTAATAGAGACGATCTAAAGCACAGATAAAATAAAGCATCTATGACTACAAATAAATTTTGAAATATTAATCTGTTGATATCCTTAAAATTTTCTTACTAATCTTGCCTTCCCCTCTCCAGCCCCTATCAGCACTGAGGATGTGCTTTACTTACTTCTTTTAAGAAACTGTCATGCCAACATGGTAAAGCTTCAATTTTACTCAAAAAAAAAAAAAAAAAAAAGCTTTAGTGAAGCTTTTGAGTTGCAATATGAACCTTTGAAACTTGTGGCAGAGGCAAGAAAATAAGAGAAAAGGATTTGGAGACACAAAAATCAAGGCCATAAAGTAATTTTTTCCGTCAATAATGGTTTAGAAAAATGAAGATGGTGCGATCATGAGTCTTCCCATTGTGGAAGAGATGGAAATCCTCTGGCTGTGCTAGAGAGAGAAGCAGGATGGGAAAGTGAGACTGAGACCATGGTGAGCATCCTTCACAGATTGCCATGACCTCTGTTGTGGACAAGTGAAGCGCCGTGGCGAGGGCGAGACTGAACCTGCGTTCCTGAGATCAGAAGAGCCAAGATGGTAAGCCTAGCAGAGTCCCTCCACACTGTCACTCTGCTGTAGCAGTAGAGACTCTGTGTCTAGGCAGAGCAATCCTGAGACAGCCATGCTAACAGTGCCAAAAATATTTCTGTTCCTTTGAGAGGAGGTTGAAGTGGCTAAGGAGGACTGGTTGACCCAGAAAAGTCTTATAGCCAAGTTAAGGAAGTCCCAGGGTGACCTTCTCTTCTCACTATGCACACACTACCTTGGCACTCTTATGGACTCCCAGGATATGCAAATAATAAGGGCTGCATAGCGTAATGATTAAAAGAATGAGCGTGGAGCCAGTCTGCCTGGTCTAGCTCCTAGCCCTGCCTTGTACTAGCTGGGGAACATTCGAAAACATTCTTTACCTCTCTGGGCCTTGGTTTTCTTATCTCCATGATGGGAAAGACAATAGCACCTACTTCATATGATTGTTGGAAGGATTAACTAAGTTAATCCATCTAAAACCTTGGAACAATGGCTAGCTCAGAATAAGTACCTTATGTGTTAGCAAAAATGGTGACGATTAGCATTACTATCATTGCTACTATTGCCTTGTACTCTCTGTTATACAACTTCCCCTTCTTTCCTGACTTCTTTACTTGATGAACTCAGAGATATCCTTCCAATCTACACATTGCATCTGCCCAAATCAGCAGTCCTCATGAGAGGACAGGGAGGGCTGGGATTGGAGTACACACAACTTATGGTTGTGGTCCAGGAATGAGCAAGTGACTTGAGATGGGCCAGTTGGAGGATTTCCTTAAATCTAAAATGCCCACGGATTACAAATATGGGTGTTTTTTGGAGATTTTATTAGTAAGAGCATTTTTACTGAATTAGGAGTGATGGAGCAGAAACCATGTTGTTTTGTGTTGAGGATCGAATGGGGGGAAGTTTGTGGAAACAGCATGTGTAGTGTCCTTATTCATGATGTGTCGCTGTGAAGGGAGGGCAGCTTAGGTCCTTGCAGTTGAGGAGACAGAGGAATTGGGAAACTATGATCGTAGATGGGTTGCACCTGTGGATGTTGAATTTACCCTGGCTGACAAAAGGAGCCAAAGTCCTTGGTAAATGTGTGAAAATGGCCAGGACATCAGTGGTCCAACAAGATAAAAGAATCTGTGAAAGAGAAAGAATTTTTGCATAAAAATAAATCAAGAGTGATCTGAAGTAGGAGAGCTCGTGTTTCAAGCTGCAGGTCTGTCTGGCTAGCATAGCAGAGGCAGAAGTGCAGCCCGTCTGAGTGAGCAGACATCATGCTAGGGGCTAAATGGTGTCACCCCAAAGTTCATATGTTGATGCCCTGGTCCCCTGTACCTCTCTACATTTGGGGATAGGGCTTATAAGACACTTGCTCAGTTAAAATGAGTTCATTAGGGTGGGTCCTCATCTGATATGACGTGTGTCCTTCTGAGAAGAAGAGATAAAGACAAGACAGAGGGCTGACTGTGTGGGGGAGGACACAGCCAGAAGGCGGCCATCTGCGAGCCAAGGACAGGGTCCTCAGAAGAAATCAAACCTGCTGACACCTCGATCTTGGAATTCTAGGGTCAAGAATTGTGAGAGACTAAATTTCTGTTGTTTAAACCAGTGGTCCCCAACCTTTTTGGCACCAGGGACTTTCATGGAAGACAATTTTTCCATGGACCAGGTGTGGGGAGATGGTTTCGGGATGATTCAAGCACATTATATTTATCGTGCACTTTATTTCTATCATCATTACATTGTAACACATAATAAAATAATTATACAACTCCCCATAGTTGGGACCCCTGGTTTAAACCACCAGTCTGTGGTATTTTGTTATGGCAGCATTAGTGAACAAATAGACATGAGTAGGAACTGACCATGAAGAGGGATTTCGACCAGGGCAGAGGCATGAAGGGTGTGATAATCATCTCCCAGGGGGACAGGCCCATACTGTTGGTCCCAGGCCAGGCTTCTCTATGTCCTTGTGTGAAGGGGGCACTACTGTGGGGGAGGGATGAGCTACCCCACTGTAGGTACTAGAGGGGACAACAGAAGGCTGCTTGCTTGGGTGGCTTTTCTGAGTATTTGGAGAAATATCCTAATTCTCAGGAGACACAGTATCACATAATTTGCAAAGCTCCCTGAGGCTCAGGGTAAGACATTGGCTCCAGTGGGAAGCTAAACCACTGAAGATAAAAGCCTCACTGAGTCAGGAGACTGAGAAGCTCTTGCTGAAGCTCTGCTGGCTCCCGTAGTCCCTGCCTGCCTGGAGTCTTGCTGACACGGAATCCACTGGTGGTAGACTTTGAGCTCTAAAGCATGACTTGGAATGCCCATGGATACCCATGCCTACCTGATCCCAAAGGTGCCAAGCCTGGTCCAGCACCCTGACCTGGGCTGACTTGTATTCCAGTAAGGATGAGGAGCACTTACTCCATGAAACTTCCGTAAGGACCTAAGCCAGAAGACTTGCGCCGGGCTATCAGCCTCACGTGGTGGCCCTTGTCAGCACTCCTATGAACATGTCCTATGTTAAGCAGAAACTCCTTGGATTTCCTCCCTGGCAATCACTCTGACATAAGAGCACTGAGCAGAGTTTAATTAATAGAGGAAATATAATTACCAGTGAAGGCAAAGTCTTGTAAGTCCCCATGTCACACTCAGGATATCTATATTATTATAAAACCTCAACCACGGGAGAGGAAAGGGAGGAAATGAGAGATTTTCAAATGCCAGGAATCTCCAGGCCTCTGTGTCATTCAGCGTTGCTCCGTGACTTGTTTCAAGTAGGTGGTTTAAGTATTTTTCTTCTGACAATTGCCGACTCGTTCCCATTCACTCTCAGCACCTGGTCGGAAAACTTCTGATTTTTTTTTTTCCCCACTCCCAACTTTGCCTGTTCTTAATTTGGTTGAATTGTTTTAAACTTTCTCCATCAGTATATAATATCTAGGAGCTTATGTATTAATGAATATGCTTGCAATCTTTTCAATACTTCTGTCAAATCAATAAAGAATCACAAAGAGGTCCGATTTGCCTGTTTTTAAAAAGGTTATGTCCTTTTCAGGAAACTCAAAGTTACGCTACAATTCAACTTTAAAATGTTTAGAGTGAAATAGAGCAACTCTCCCTGGTAATTCACTTCTTCATCATTGCTGGTGCTGTTTCTTTATTTGCAGAGTTTTGCAATAGGGATTAGGAGGAAATCTGAACCCGAGCCCCTGCTTGTGGTCCCACTGCCTTGTTCATTTCCTCTCCTTGCTGAGACAGAAGGGGAGATCCAGGGAGGGATGGGGTAGAGGAGATGGAAGAGGTGAGGAGAGGAGAGACAGAGAGACAGACACAGAGAAGATAAAGGGAGAAGGAATACATGTATTATAAGGCAGTAATATACGAGAGCCAAAAGAGTCATAAATTAGGCATTAAAACTTTTATTTAATCTTGTATTTACTTACTAGAATATAAGCGTGGAGATTAGATATTTTTAATGGATGTGTGTGAGCACGCGCACTCACGTGCATGCGATTTTTAGCCAGAATAGATAAGTCCTCGGAGCACTTAGCAGCAGGATAAACAAATTGTCTTAACTGCCTTGAATGCTCTGAGCAAACTTGCCATTTTTATTCATGGGCCTCTGAGCCATGGCTCCCAGTGGATCCATGAAGATTAAATAAATTATCTTTCTGATCGTTAGTGAGCACCACTCTCTTTTTCATGGCAAAGGTGGAGCCTGCAATAATTTTGTGGACAGAACTTTGGCTTTATATTGGCCATGAAAAGATATTTGTCTTTAAAAATCTTGTTTTGATGCAAAGGGGCTATGCAGAGGAAGAAGATGGTGCCTGGGCCCAACCTCAGCTCCCCCAGCTGGTTGGGCAGGGCCCAGGCCTGGAAAAGGGATGAGAGGCCATGCCGCCAGCTGGGGCCCTATGGCTGAAAGTATGGCTTCAAGCAGGAATGCCCTCATTCTCCTCCAGCAGCTAGGCTCTGCTTCAGCTGTAAAGGGAGAGAGATGTGGAGGGGAGCTCTCCGGTGTTCCCCAGGGAGCATGCATTCCTACAAGACAAGAAGAACGAAAGCCTGCCCAATGTTACCAGGAAAGATGTGCATCTCCTGCAAGGACCCAAGTTTCTTTCTTTGCAGTGAAATATATCCAAAGCTTCATTATCTCACGCCAGACCAAGGCGCTCTGTGCATCTGCCTCTTCCCTTCCATCTGGTGATGACCTCCAGCCTGGACCAACAATCGGAGTCAGCAGGAAAATGGGAAATCTATTCTGAAAACGGCCGCTTTCCTCTGTTCTCTCCCTCCTTCCATCCTCCTCCCAAAGGTTTGTTCTCCTGTTAGATGTCAAGTTGATGGTTCCAAATCCCAGATGTGTCATGCTCAGTTAGTGAATAACAGACTGTCAAATAGAGCAATAAATCTTCTTGCTCGGTGACGGCTGTGCGGAGCTGCCATGCCATAGCACTTGCAGACCCACTAATTCTGTGTGATGAGTGAAGGCTGGCGGCAGCCCCGAGTCCTCCAGGGACGGGTATCAAGGTGCAAACATATTGAGCTGGGATGATTGCTGGATCCGTCCTGCTTCCCCAGCCCCTCCGTTCATGACTGGAAATCCAGAGGCGATCTGCCATGTAAGCTCTGTTAATTACGTTGGCTCAATGCCTCCTTGGAATCTCTCTCCTTCCTGAGATGCTGACAACTTTTTCAGAGAATAGCATGATCCTAGCAAACTGGTGGTTTGGATTATTGTGTGAGGTTGTTTTTATCATTGCAAAGATTCCTTTATTTTTCTTTATTAGGTGACAGGAACTGGAGCTTTTCTTTGATGCCCTTTCCCAAGGATGCACCATCCAGGGCACTGGGGAGTCCTCTCCTCTCCCAGCCGATCCTCTGGAGAGAAAGAATTGAGTTGGCTTTCATAAGGAACAGGGCATGGAATAAAATGGATTTGGGGGATCAGCCCCAAATAGTCCTAGTTTCATAGCCCTGCTATACAGTTGAATTTTCCTAGATGAGACTGTATGCAGCGAAGGGAGACATAAGTCACCAATTACCACATTTGCCACTAAATGAGTATTGCCAGAGTGGTGACAGAATTCTGTGCATATTCTTGCTGTTAGAAATATCTAGCACCCTTGTCTGAATATCCCTAAGACTGTGATGTCTTTCACTCACTGGCTGGGGTTTGAATTCTGCCTCCGCTGTGTTATGTGTTTCTCATGGAACATGCATTCTTACGGGAGGAATTCCTGCTGCAATTTCCATGGCATAATATTAGTACTTTATTACATAAAGCCAATCATGTGTCAGGCCTTCCAGAGGAGGCCTGAAATAGTGACAGGAAAGACTTCTGACTGTTTCCCTTACTGCTGTTCAGTCCGTGAGGACATAATCGAGGTGCCAATATTGGCTTGGTGGTAGTGTGCCCCAATTGTACACCAGTTTCATTAGCACTGTTATTCTTATGAATCAAAACCGATAGAGAATCCATCAGAAATCATAGATGACCCTGTAGAACAGAGGTTGAAGAACAAATGCCAGCCACTGGGAGTCAGCTAAGCCACCTTGACTCATGCTGTCACCCTGAGCTGTCACCTGGGCTGGCAGCCTTCATTGTCTGTTCTTGACTAAAAGTTTCCTGAGGGTGGAGATTGTTTGCTCCATTCTGGTATTGCCAGAAACTATAGCAAATGCTCAGTTCATATACATTTTAAAAATAAATTAGGCCACCTATTTTTAGCTTGACATCATCCTTCTTTAGCTCTGGCTTGACTTTTTCTTTTCCACTGGGCGTGGCTTCTGTGAAGCCCTGCTACATCCTCTCTGTCCACATCCATGCCCTCATGGGACTCCCCAGCAGATGGTTTACAATTCTTTGCAGGCCCTCTTTCATTCTACTTAATTTAAACACTTGATTGTTTGTGTATCAGTATTTCCTTCTAACCCTGGAATCCAGGCCAAGTTCAGAATTTCAGGGATAATGGAGAGCCTCAGGAACACAACCTCATCATCTCAATGACTTTATTTAATTTAAAAATCCAGACCCAGCCAAAGGGTATCTACTGCTCCACTCTTCATGGAGGTGAAATTTCTTGTTTTTTTGTCTTTTCTTCCCCATTCCACTCAACCACTTCGTGGTATAGGATAACAAGCCACCCCAGCATCGTGAATTCCCACCCACTAGTGATATGTGATGGAGTTGATAGAAAACTGTTTTTTAAGAAAGAAGGATCAATTTTGGGGTTGGCATATAGATTTTGAGATTTAAATTTAATTCAGGTGTTTCAGAAAATTTGTAGAGCCCAGAACACTATCAATCTATAATTCCATATAAAAATTCCATGGGCAAGTTTATAATATTAAAATAAGGAAAGATTTAAGAGCCTAGGAGTTCACAAGAGTAATGTAGAATTTTGTTGTTTTAATAATAAAAATATATTTAAATTAGAATTCTTTTCCAATTTCCTTCTGCATGTGTGTTTCTTCAGACAGTGGAAATAAGGGGAGGAAATCTCTATATATTCAAGTCATTTCCTTGGAAATTTAACTTGGAACTATGCAACAACCCACAGGTCACTTAATTTTGAATTCTGGTTTCATTTCAGCCTTGACGACTTGCTCAGATTCATACAACTTTATGGACTCTTGTTTAGTCAACATTATGGCTTCTTCTTGTCTTTGGAAAAAACCAGAAGTAGAAGGAAGATGTGCTCTCAAGAACTAGAAAGCTTAAATGGAGAAATCCAACTTTCTCCGCTGCTGCAGACGGGGAGAGACAAAAGCAATTATCTTTCCAAATGCTGATTGCAACCAGTGTTTATAACCTTCTTTCCTTAAGCCTATTACTAAATCTAAATATAGCAAAAATGGTTTTCTTAAGGTTACTCTCTCGGTTCCCCTGACCATATAAGGCAACTGGAATAAGAGAATTCAACCAACTATCATTTGTGAAAGTAAATAATGGAGTAAAAAAAAAATCTTCCATTAAGAGAAAACTTATCAAATAAGTTACTATTACTCAATACCTTTAAAAAATATAAACTATGTCTCTAGGTTCTGACATAGAAGGTGACTATAATATATTTTTCCACCTCTGACTTCCTTTTCTACCACACTCTCCATTACCCATGGGGCCTCAGTCATGCTAGTCTTCTTTAGGTCCCTTAAATATGCCACCCTTGTTGCTACCTCAGGGCCTTGGCATCTGCTTTTCCCTTTGCTTGGGACACTATACCCTATGATTGTCACGCGGTTGCCTTTTACTCACCATTCTCCTATCTCTTCAGTGAGGCCTTCCCTAACCACTTGGGGAAAGTACCCACACCCCTTCATCTCATTCCCAGTGATCTCATTGGCTTTCTGCACTTTCTTCATAGCATTTGTTATCTTGAAATTACTTCGTATGTATGTTTATTTATAAGCTACATTGTCTGGCTCCTGCCTTTGGAATAAGTTATCTGGGTCAGAGCCTTGGTCAGCTTTGTTCACCTCTTCATCCCCAGTGCTTGATAGAACCACCCGGCAGGGAGTAGACACTTGATCAATATTTGTGGATAGATTAATAAGAGAATGAATGAATAAAACCTTAAGCAAGTTGCTTAAGTTTCCTCAATTTCCTCATTGGTAAAACAAGAATAAATAGCACTGACTTCGTGGTGACACTGTAAAAATTAAATAAGAGAATGGCTATAAAGTCTAGTACAGTGCCTGCACATAGTAGCTCTTCAGTAACTGTGAGCTCCTTTCCCACCTTCCCGCTTGATTTCCCAGCTGGACCTCATTGTTCAGCACCGCGTGGAAGCGTTCCTCCTTCCTGCCACCAGAGCTGCTCTTATAGTAAATACAACCCCATTCCACAAGTTTAGATATGCAGGGATGTAACCGTATTTTTTATAATTTGAGTTAATTTTTATTATGAGTCTATATCTCTGCTAGGTGGCAGAGATTTGTCTCAGTTCACTGAGGTTTTAAACACTATTTGTTCCCTGGGGTGTGCATAAATTTCAAGGGATTCACAGAGTGCTAAAACTGGTAGTGGGCAATCAGCTTCTGGTGTTATCATTGTTCACTAAGATCCCCTGTCTTCCACCTACTGCAAAAGGAAGTGGAGAGATCCCAGGGGCATTTGGGAAGGGGAACAAACATGGCTGCCAACAGATTTATATGAAGGGTTAAGGAATGGGAGGAATATAGGATAGTTCCTAGTTATTTAGCTCAAACAACTGGGCACATGATGGTGTCATTTACCGTGATGGGGAAGAAAAATAAGGAATTTTATGCTGGACATAATTTAAATTGGAAATGCTTATGTGACAGGAGCTATCCAATAGGTGACCATAGCTATGCAACTAGAGCCCGGAGCGCATGGAAGAGATGCAGGCTGGACAAGCACCACCAAACGGAAACAAGAGAGAAGGAAAAGGTACATGAGAGAAGAAACTCCTAAGTCAATGGTGACAAGCGCAATAGTTAGGCAGAATTTAAAAATAAAGAGTTGTGTGATTTTTCAAATCATCCAAGGCAACAGACCCTATTAATGTCTTGCTTAAGTGTGTCTTATGCTAGGAAGCGGTGGCGCTCTGCCCAGCCACGGACTCAGGCCTGCCATCCCTGAGTCCTGCAGCGCACCCACCTCTATTCCTCTGGTATGCACTTCTCAGCCCAAACTGAATCCTCATGTCAATGATTGACACTGTTGGCATCTGTTCTGACACTCAAAATAAACATAAAGATTGCTATAATTTCTAAATGCCAAATTACTAAAATCTGTTATGCTAAGCCTTCCTCAAAGGAGTAAGTCAGAAACCATCCTTCATGCACATTCTCTGAAAGTCAAGGCAATAGAAAAATGGAGGGATCTCTAACCCCAGGGCCAGGGCCCCTCAAAAATTAAACTCAGAAGCCCTTCTGAGAGCCCAGAGCAGAAGGTAGAAAACTGTCCTGCGGGGGGGGGGGGGGGGGGGGGGGGAACCTTCTATAGGTCAGAGAAATGGTCTGGTTGTACATACACTAAGGAATGTGGATGTATTATGGGTTGCCCGAGATGCTCTGAATTATAACAAAGAGGGAACCCAGACAAAGCCCCGGTGACCTCTCCCAGGCCACATGTTCCTGCCCCTTTCCAGAAGAGATACTGCCTTCCTGGGCTTACTCGGAACATGAGAGTGGCTGAGGTTTGTGCCCCTGGAAGTATTCTTTTTATAAATGGAATCCTGGTACCAAGAGGACATGGGTGGGCATTTGTCTTCTATTTTTCTCCCACCAGGTCAACCTAAGATGAGAATTATAATAGATGGAAGACAAAGTACGTTGGTTTATAGTCAATTCAGATGCAATCTGTTAGTATAAATAATGGCTAAAATGTGGTGGAAAAGCCATCTGTCACTTTAAGGCAAACATACAGTTACTTTTAGGAAAAGTAGCTTAGGAAGAGTAAATTTATCCCAAGGCTCTTTAGCTTGGAAGGCATTTGAAGAAAAGTAGCTGAGTTTTTCTCACCCAGAGGATAAATCGTGCTGTCAGGATTCCAGGTTTTTGCTTTGTTTGGTTTTTTATATCATACAAGATCATCCAGTTTAGGGCTTATACCCTTGTGATTGTTCTGGTTCCACCAGGATATTTGAGCAAGTATCATTTTTAGCGAGGCAGCATATGGCCAGGTACTTTGTTTGCCATTGTGCCCCTGTGTATGTGTGCTTTTGTGATATGTAATACACACACACACACACACACACACACACACACACACGCACATCTTTTCAGTTCTACGTCCAAACCCTCTTTGTAAATTAAGTGAGCCCAGAGAGTTGGAAACACAGCAACAGCAAAAGGCTAGAGCTCGCAGCAACTGCTTAAAGCTGCATATGACACAAAACTGGATTATAATGTCATTCACTAACTGACAGATCATTTAGTGTCTTGGAAGAGCCTGTTTTCACACTGCTGAAGCTCTCACAGGGGAATTCCGTGTGGGCTCCTTATTGTCAGAGCTATTTTTCACCCAATTTGTTTCCAAATGATGTCTAACCTGAGGTCTCTCCACTGAGAGAGGTTTAAGCCATGATTAATGAGGAGTGTTTGGCCAGGCCCACCTGGGAAATGGCCCATCTGCAAACTCAGGTAAGACGTGGAGGCTTACAAGGCATCAGCTTGTGAACGGCAGGCAGCTTCCTGTGGCTCGAGGCTTCCTCTCAGCAGCACGGAGGTGTTTGGTATTAGCAGCATAATGTTTCAGGAGGCGCTGGAGACAAGTGTCACTCTTGCTGTTTTTTTCCTGAGATGTTCATGGGGGAAGTGCTCTCGCTCTTGGTATTAAAAGAAAAATTTTTCTGTTCCTCAATTTTGTTTACTCTCTTCAAAGCTTTCACACATATGTATGGAAATATAAGCAAATAGACGTGGACACGGAGATATGGCTTTGTCTCAAAGGACAAGATCATTGAGCAAGCAGGAGTTACATTTATAATATTGGGGTCTATTTTCACATGCTACATGAACCTGTGTGATCATTTTTCATTTCATGTGCCTAAAATAAACTGCTCTTTGTTATATTCAAATGTGCCTGCTATTTCTATTCTTAAAATACATTTTTAAAAAATCCTTTTCTCTGTAAATTAAATACCGGGATATATGTATATTTTAAATACCAGGCCAGCAAGGAGTATCAGTCCCCTAGTCATCTGAATAATTTAGAATCTTTGGAAAGGGATGTCCGTTTACTAAATATGTAAAATACGCGGAATATAAAGTCATGTTCATTCTAAGATAAAATTAGATAAGCACAAATTGGATAAGGAATTCCAGATGCTTTTAAAATACTTAGCTGAAAAAAATGGGGAAGAGGGTGAAACACAGTCATTCTTTGTAACCAAGTCCATTCCTTCCCTTATTTAGTATACATATTCTAGACTCTCTTTAGACTGTCATTAACTATGATATCCCACAATTCAGCCTGTCAGGACTAAAACCTAACAGATCCAACTGTCTCCAAATAAAACAGATTGTTTGCTGGGAACGTTTATGACCCATAAAGAGTGAGAGTTTATCCTGGCAAAACATTCCTTCTTGTAAACAACCAACATCCCCTGAATCTCACCAGCTGACTTTGAATCTATCTATTCCTCACTTGGCATTTGGCCTCATCCAAAGCTTCTTTGATGGCATTTTGTACCCAACTGTTGTGCAAAAGGATGCTTTCCATTGAGTTGGTTCTATAACCAGACACCAAAACAATCCCACACCTTCTTTAACTACTTCTCTTGCCAGCAACATGTTTACCATGATTTAGATGTCTATTATACGCATGAATGACTTGTCTACTTAATTTCATCAAAAAATGAACCCTCATAAGTGGCACAGATGCTGATATGATGGTAATCAAATTAGTTTTTGGACAGGTTTATGGCCACTTGCTGTCAGTTAAGCTCTCTTTGGCTATCTTCACTCCTAATACAGTTTTGATGGTGATTAATGGCTCCATTAATACACAGTTTGTGTTATGATGGACTTAACATTATGGTCTCATTTGCTGACCACAGATGATAATGCACTTGGTAAGATTCGGGTCCACAAAATACTAGCTGTACTTCTACTGTTAGACTCTTACTTCCTTGGGCCTAGTGTACGTATATTTAGACCCAACCAAGAGGAATACTCTATTTCTGCCAAAACTTTTTTTTAAGTTAAAATTCCTTTCAAGATCTTTCTCTTTCCTTTTCTTTGTTATAGGGATATTGTCTCCCTAAATTATTCTTGCTGACCCTACATTCCATCCATACCCTTTTAATTCCTAGTCTTATTTGCTTCCACCTCTAAATTCCTGAAATCTTTGCTGTATACAAAGGTTTTCTATTTTTGCTTATATTCTTTCATTTATTTGACCACTTGAATAATTTTCAAAATATCTCTAATTATATCTTCTAATAATCATTGTTTTTAACTTTTATTTTCTGTACAGTGTACATCATCCTGTTCGTGGCTTTCCATCCTATTTCTTATATTTTTCTAAGAGTAAATTTTAAATTGAAATCTCTTGTGAGTAGCACAAGTTTATTTGCATTCATTCCACTGAGCTGCCAAAAGGATGAGAACAAAATGGGAGCCTTGTAGGCTAAACTATGGTAAACACATTTGGATTGTTTACACAGCTTTTTTATGTTTAAACAAACATGGTTTTTTATAATGAAATTGAGTTTCCTCCTGCCCATATTTGATTTTTATGTTCATCTGTGCACTTGCCTAAACTCCACCCCCTTGCTGCTATGCAAATACAGATTATGCAAATTTTTGTTTTGAATTGGGTGAACTGAGCAGATGCCCATTTCAGCATAAACAGTCTTCAGAAAAAGGCTTGAATAGATGAGTACCATTGTAAAAATACCTAAATGGACATAAAGATTAATGTTTCTTTCCACACAGACAAAAATGTTAAGGATGCCTCTTTCACTCTTGTGAGGAAAAACGAAGGTCATTTTCTAATAAGGCTAAACACTGAAATTCAATTTTTCATTTAATAACAAGACTGCAGACTAGACCCAATCTACTGTGGTGGATCTTCAAACCTATTAAGTTATTGTAGCCTCCGTTGCTCTTAAGTAAATACGATCCCAACTGTTAGTAAATTGCCTTTATCTAACACTGGCATCTCTGCTGACCGGTTTTTTTTTTTCTTATTTGTCTGTTTTTTAGTTGTTACTTCATAAACAGTTTCATCTGTATTTATTTAATACAATGCCTTGAAAAGGGAAGCTTTGCAAAAAGCTTAGGAGACGTGAGAAGTGCACAGGAGAGAGGTATACCTATGCAGAAAGGAGTCTGAGATGTGATTCCTATATAGAGTTACGGTTTTCCCTCTCAATTTTGAGGAAGGCCTTTGACTAAGTCACGTGTTTGCCAACCACTGGGCCATCTATCTCAGAAGCAGTGCCGACTCCATACCGGCAGCACTGCAGCCTCGAGAGTTGTTTAGAGGATTAGGAATGACGTAACAGTTAGCCAGAGTGCATCAGAAAGAAACAGCTCAGCATACTGTGGCAAAATTTATTTACTATATGTATGAATGTATAGCCTTTTCTTTCTTTTCGCATTTACTAAAGTCATTAGCAAATTCTTAAAACACTCTGGAAGATTGGTACTTTTGGGAACTCCCTGATACAGGCCCTTTTGGATGGCTCTATGACATTGGACCTTATCTCTCGTGTTTCCACATACATTAATGGACCACAGTAGATGCTCAGTGAATGTTGTGGGGGTAAGTCCCCAAAGGGATATTTGAGTATCAGAAAACATTTTCGATGCACAAAGCAGAGTTTCTACTGTGTGGAGGGCCCAGGAGTCTACCTTGCTAACAGCAGAAACTGTTAGCAGACCAAAGATCCCTTAGGCTGTTGATATCCTAGAATGAGGCATGGCATTAGTCCTTGTTCAATGTCATTCAGGTGCCACTAAGAGCTTCATGGCTGGTCCATCTGGTCTGGGTACATTTTCTAGTGCCCTTTTCGTTTGTAGCCAAAAGTGCTTCTCTGGGATGACCTGGCCCTGTTTTAAGAACTTGATTATTTACCAATTGAATCCTGAGGATCCTTATAAACACACCTTCAGTCTACCTGTTCATTCAGACATTCAGTCATCCATTTCACCAATAACCAAGCAACAGGCACAGTGTTATGGACTGGGGATTTTTAAAAGAACAGAAAATAGTCCCTGTCCTACCAGGACTCAGTGTTGGGGGAAACTCAGCAAGCAAACAAATAATTTTAATTGGCTCAATGTTCTGTGGGAGTTGTATGTCAGGTGCTGGGGTAGGGAAGAAGAAATAAATCCAACTCTCCTTGGAGAGTCAAAGTATAAAACTTTTCCAGGGGAGTGAGCAGGAGTTCTCTAAGAAAGACAAGAAAGGGTATGCCCATTCCTCATTTCTTCTTCCCCCTAAACAATCTTGAAGATCTCAATTTATTCAGATAAACAGTTGAAGATTCTCGGTAAGTGAAGCACTTGACCCAATATTAACATGTGTTCTTTATATGGCATGATATGGTCAAAAGCATCTTTCTATATGCTCTCCTAGTCTGGCCTGTCTGTGGGAGTATGAGCTGATGATGCTTCGCAAGCTGATAGCAATGCTGGAAAATGGACTAGGAAACGTACCATGAAGCAGGTAACAACTCAAGGATGGAAATTACAGCTTATATGTCTCATTTGCCCTACAAATCCCTCTACAATGCCTTAATAGGGACTTGTTGATTTGACGTAGAGTTTCTGGTGCTCCGGGGTTAGAATAAGCCTTTTAAAAGAACTAAACATCAGTTTACTAAATGATGTCTTAGTGGCCTTGAATTGATAATACATTTTCCAATTTTGTTTCTTGTAAATTGCACAGAAAGCAGAAGCAAATTAAGCCCAGTGAGAATAAATTAAAAGTGAAGTGAAAATTTTCTTTCCATTTTAAAAGTCCATTTACTTAAAGTGCTAGGGTTACAAGTAAGAGCTCTATAACCTAGGGGAAAACTCATGCCAGAAGAGTTAGTAGGTTATGAATCAGTGGGTTATGAAGAAAACTGCTACTTCCTTTCTGAATAAAAGGAGGAATGTCATAACTAATAATGTATATTAACTCAGCACATTTCATCAAGAGGTTCAGGGTTAAAATGATATACTACATTTTCTTCCCACCTCACACACACACACACACACACACACACACACACGCATCAGGGACATGCTGATATACATCCTCATTTCAGTTTTTTATGCCCATCTAAAAGTAAAATATTTGTCTTGAAGTCTTATTACCGTTTATTAATTTATGTTCCATCAGGGCAATGAAAGGGTGTTTTGCTATGCTATTAACTAAGATAATATTTGCCGTATGATCAGTTGGTGGCTAAATCTCAACATACTCACTCTCTTCTGTTGTTTCTGGCTCTGACTGCCCTCCTGGGAGAATGACTGATAGCTAGAGTAATTTGAGCTTTAGCCTGGACATAAAATCAACCTTTTTTTGTAAAAATCTACAGTGCAGCAGGAGAATCTGTCAAGATGTCATAAAATGGACTTCAGACGTTATTCTTAGGGAAGTTAGACAAGGGTCAGTACCATGCAAGAATGAGAAAGCCCTGCCACCTTGTGATACATTCACTGATTCCAAAAACTCTATCGAGATAGCTACACTATGAAGAGTTGAGGAACCGCCACTGTTGTGGAGCAATCTGATGTCTCACTTAAGCTAAAGCAATGGTAAATAGCAGACCAGGTCATTAAAGGCACCATGCGCAATACTCTTGTGTCTGTGGGTGCTGTGCAAATGGGATGAAGCTGATCTAATAGTGACCTGAAAAATAAGCCAACTCAGCAAGACTTCCAGAACTTCCTGAAAGAATATCAGCAACCATCTAAAGATGAGTGTCTAGTCTACAGAAAGACAAAGGTGACACAGGGGTCCTTTGGCCCCTAAGAGAAGAAAATAGCAACATCTCATTATCCCTCAAATACACACGAGAGGCTCTGTGATGACAGAGCATGTATGTGACACCATCATGAACTAGGATCAGAGGACGAAAGGGAGGGAATTTCCCACATTAAGGAGGAAGAAATGGTGAGTTCATGAGAAGCTAAAGCCTCTAAGAGGTGCAGAAGTTTCCTTCATACTTGCGGTGGTTCACTCACACCTGTGGCCACTCAGTAAGGAAATCTAAATGAAGGTAACTGGAGTCAATTAAAGGTTGAACTCATTATACTTATTACAACTGATGTCAATGTTCCTTCCTTGAATATGTAATAGTTCCATCATGCTTACCACCACTCCATTTTAAAGATACCAGAATCATTATCTTTTCCAAAGCAATAACAGAAGACTGGACATGGCCTCCTCAAGATGGTCACACTACTGTACCAAGGGCAGCAGTCAGCCAAGAGTCTACTTCTCAATATGAGACGAGGAACACGGTGCAGGCACAGGCTTTACTATCCAAGGACACCCAGGACATTGCAGAGAAATAACACTATATCTTGATACTTGGAAAGGATCTAGAATAAACAGCAAGAGTCGTTCAATTAAGATTCATTGGGTCTAATTCTCACAGTGCTACGGCCAGGTAGCAACTAACAGGAGAGCATTTCTGCCACTTGGTATCCCACGTAGGTCTGTAGCAGTAAATCTGCTTTGGGTTGGTGAGTTCTCCAGCTTAATCCTTAGTTCTCTGCCCTTCCTTCTACATCCTCTCACCTTCTTCCAAACGACATTCTTCTTTCGCCAGCAGGGCCCCCTATATTCCTCTGTCTACCAAAACCCTCCCTCTATTCTGGATCAAATCAAAATCTCATCTGTTCCGTGAGGCCTTTCCCAGCCCCTCTCACCCGATCTCCTGATTTTCAGAACGTGTGTGGCATGTTCTTTCAGTGTATTCATTTGACATTTATCATATATCCTTTGACCATTTTTATGATTTCTAGAGTGCTGTAAGTTCTCTCCAACAATATGGTAAATACTCTGGGGTCAAGACTAAATCTTCTATGGTATCCTTCTACCCCTGAGAAATAATTATCCCCTTTCACAGAACTTCCACCCCTGGCAAAGTCCAAACTACATGTTGATTGGCATATCCTGTGGCCACATGTGTATAGTTCAACTTCCAAAATCATTTAATAACATTAGCAGATTGGTCTCTGGCAGCTTTTAAGGAAGTTTGGCTGCTCAAAGAGATTGACTCAGATCCTAAACCTGTTCCTTCAATGATGTGCCAATTGTGTCAGAATAGATGTTCTGTTTAATTCATTCTCTGTCACCAAAAATTACCTCTGGGCTATGGATTAGGTTCAGTTTTATTAAATCTGTCTTACAAACCCTGGCTCTAGAATGCAACAAGGAATCTGGAAAGCTGGTATTGAACTCCTCCAGGCAAGTATTCCAAGGTGACACTCTATGAATGACATAGACTTATTCCTGAATTCTCTAAAGATGCAGTCGATAAATCATGTTAGAGATTATAGATAAACTTGAGACCCAACACAGTTATGAGCTGGTGATTAGCCTAAAGAAATTAGTCTGCAATCAGAGAAACCTTTATTCAATAAAAGTTTCCCCTTTGGGATATTGAACTAAACCTGTTACTTTGGCAGTACCTTGCCAAACGATGCCAATATCAACCAAGAGATAGGAAAAAGAATTTAGATTCAGGCCGTTTGATATGGCCAAGTCTTAGCCACTGTTGGGGCTCAGAAAGGAATACCCCAAAGCATGGTGCTTTGACATGTTGCGTACTTTGAACTAAAGAAGCAAACTCAGAACCAAGGTCTCTCTCTGACCTTCTCCCACCTCCTGTCTCTTACATCTCTGCCTCTCCTGAAGCACAGGAAGAGTCTTATCTCTGAAGTTTCCTCATCTACCTAAAGACTAGATCCACCAAAGAGGAACACAATTGCCTTCAGTCCTCTTACTGAAATTTCATTAACCAAGGAAGATCAAGCTCATATCACAGAGGAAGAGACTAAAAATCAAACGCTATATCTAGAGCCCAGAAGAACATTGTCTCAGGCCATTGTCTATTCTATAGGCCCATTCATCCCTCCTAAAAATCATTTACTACCCCTCTAAAATTGCCTATGCCCCCATTTCTCTCTCCCCTATGAAAGGGTATGTAAGCTTCTAGATCTCATTGAGTTTGGGTACTCACCTTCCTGTGACGCCCCCGTGCACATAAATAAATTGGTGTGCTTTTTCTCCTGTTAAATCAGTCTATTGTCAGTTCGTTTCTCAGACTCAAATATCAAACCTCCAGAGGCAGAAGAGGGGGTGCTTTCACCCCTACACAACAATACAGCAGCAAGCAACAGACTGAACCAAAGACATATCAAACAATGGCAGTGGCTCCTTCCTTTGTGAAGACCAGGTCTTGGACCTACCAAAATGTCATGCATGAGTGAAATGTGCAAATGTGAAGGTCAAAGACTATAGTTAACCTGCCTACATTCAAGTGATGATTGATGCCATTCTCTGCTAACCTGGATGTGTCTAGGTAATATCAGGAAATGCAAGGAAATATTTTCTGGAGCACTTCAGTGAGGAGAGGGCAGATAGGGAGGGCCTCTTAGCAAACACTACTCCGGCAACCTTACTACACATGACGAGATTTGTAAGATTTTAGCAATTACAAAAGATCCGAGTTCTCTTGGACAAGCAGCCACCAGCCAGGTTTCAGTGTTAAGATACTGCTGGCTCTGAGGTTGAATAGTAGAGACAAGGGAAGTTGGAAAGACCAAATTAAAAAATGAAACTAGGAATTGAGAAATGCAAGCAGGTACTAATGAGTGGGTAGCGGTGGGCTCGAAAGCAGTTCCTCGAGTCTCTAGAATGCAGACACAGAGCACTTTTTATGGGGACCCAGTGACGCATTCGTGGATGAAAAGGAAATTATTAAAGGTGCTTAGTCAATGCAGATGGAAGTATTGATTTTATCATTTTACGTATTTCCAATTCTCTATTCATATCCCATTCTTTCCTTTTTTGTAATACTCAAATTCAGAGACTCATCTGGACCCCAATTCTTTCTCTCACTTTCTTAGGGGTAGATATTCCTTCATTTTCTTCCAGATGTTGCCGAACAGATTGACTCATAATTTATTTAAACTTTGGGGGGGAAAAAAGACATTTTTCTTCCAATTTATCAAACTTTATTTTCTTAATATGTGACTATTACTTCATTCATCTACTCTTATTACATATTTTCTAGTTCCTACATTTGCAGATTAAAATATTTTGGCAAGATCTGAAAGGGCCCCTTGACCAATAATACTTTCAGAGTCTAGTGTATAGTATTTTGTAGAACATGTTGTTAGTATTAACCCTGAAATTTCCTCCTCTTACATTAAAATTATACTTTATAACACATGGAAAGTTATCTATTAAGTTAGTTCTATTACAGATTCTTTACTATTGCTAAAATCTGTGTTCTTAATCATACAATTTAAACATGCAGCCCCATTGCCATTACATATAAATACTTTTTTAAAAACTTAAAAACTCTGGTTCTTTGAGGACATGAATTATCTGAGTTTTCATTATTTAATGCGCTACTCATTCCAATTTTTAAAATTTATCTTTTACTTTTAACTTCCTATTTTTATATTTTCTTCATATTAGAAATATAATTCTGTGATCTATCATAATTTGATTCAAAAGCATTATTAATAACACTATTTTAATGTTTATAACAGTGTTATGCTTAAAACAAGGAATTCATTTAGAAAGTGCTCCTATTATAAATTTGCATTTAATCAAAACATTAAACACTTGATTTACATTACGCTTACTGAGCTTTGGATTAAGGACTTTAATTTTACGCATATTCATTAGTCAGAAAAAATTGATTTTTAGTTTTTTAAACACAACTTGCTTAAAACGTTTTGTTTCTAACTATGTAGGCTTCATTGTTTCTTGGGTTACTTGCCTTAAGAGACCTAAAATTTTGGCAGTTTTTTTTCAAAATTACTTCCAAAGATATCATTGAGAATTCTGTTCTCTTCAAAGAGCCCATAGAAGTGTCTGCTGGTCTTTGAAAATTGTTTTGTTTTCATGGAGGACTCTAATCATCATCTGATTAATATTTGGGAATTCGAGTTCTTTCCAGGGTCATAAAAAGTCAGTATGTCTCATTTTGTAAGTCTATGGGTATATGCACGTTCTGTCAAAGTTGATCTACTAGCTGCGTAAATGATCCTCAAATCTTGGTCTTGGTTCTGAGGTGGGAGATGCTGAAGGTGAATTCAGGACAGGGGCAGCCTCCATTGCTTAGACCTCTCCCCCACTGGACTGAACCCCTTAACCAAGTTTCCATGCTGGGGCAGGGGGTGGGTGCTGCCAGCTCAGAACAGGAGGCAAGGAAGTGAGGAACACGGCAAGAGAGGAAAAGTCTTCAAGATTTTCTGGTGCCCGTTGGGGTGATCTACAAAGGACATTTTCATTCATCTTTAGCAAGATTTGATGTGTCCTATAATCTCCATATTTGGAATGCATGTTTTAAGTTTTGCCTTTTATAAAAGCATTCTCTTCTAACTTATTTGTTTACCTCCCTAAATGTACTTGAATAACAACAACCCAAAAATGAAAAAAAAAAAACAAAAAGCAACTTTTCTGCATCCTCTACCTGTTCTGTTTTTACTTTTTACAGGTCTCAAAAAGTAAAAAAAAAAAAAAGCCATTCTTCAAATGGCTAAAACAGATCTCATGTTTTTTACTAACCTTCATTAACTCTTTTTTTTTCCTGAATATGTAATTTAACATTATATAAGTCATGAGTAGCCATTGATATTGTACACTCACAATTTAAGAGGTTAGTGGTGAAAGAAATTCACGTAGTTAGACTTGGGTCTTTACTGAGTTGTCTTTGTCCTCAGGACCGATCATTGCTGAGGAACCAGATTCTAAAATGTATTTTGATACACTGTTAATGTCCCGATATGTTTATAACCATATGAAACATTTAAAACATTTATTAAGCTCCAGGAAAACCCCTCTCAAATTGCATCTGACAACAAAAGCTTTAACTTTTGGCACCCCAAACATTAGTTTTTGCTTCTTCCATTGTTGGCCCTAGTGGTTTCATCTGTAATATGTATACTGATTGTTTGCAGCCTGGCAACAGCTCCAAGGAGTGAGGGGGGCTGGAAAACTATAGCCCCTTGTTAGTTGCAGTCCAAACTTCAAAGGCTTTGAGAACACTGAGTAGACAGGTTTCAGCGTGGCCGATAAAGCAGCCATGCAAACAAAAGGCAGCTTTCCTTCTCACTGAGGTGTCTCCTGATCCAGGGTGATTTTCAGCCCACTTTTTTCTTTTATTTGCGATGAAACTCCTGGCAATGAGAAAGACTCATTCTGCCCACGGTTGTGTGCCCCCTTGATTCGGCATCAGAGGGAGAGATGGGCATTTATGGCACCATAAATCAAGGGATAAACCATACATGAGCAGCTGGCACATGTGCTAATAACTATAATTATTAATCATGTCAATTTCACACCCTTCAAATTTATGCTATGTGCTTTCTGTAGGAAAGCCATCCCTGGCGCCTTGAGCTGTTTATGGTATGAAAATATGATGTGCTGATGGTCTTTGATAATTGTCTTATGACAGTATTGATCTGCCTACAATTGGGTTTGTGGGGCATCGAAGCCCTGCAAAGTGGTTGTCCTTGTCTCCCGGTATATATCATTGTCACACATCCCCCATTGTTAGTGAGTGGCGTGAATTACTTTCAGCATTTGGCCAAGTCTCTAGCTGCTAGGTCACCATTATTCTATCCTTATGTCACTGTGAGGACATTTACTTTGATGTTTCCTTTGTACCTCTTCGAAGGCAAAATCTTTTAATTTCAGAACGGTAGCCTGCAGCAGGGTTTCAAAAAGAAAAGACACTACAGGTTTGGGTGGGCAGTGGCCAAAAAATATGGAAAAATGTGCTCCCTCGAAGAAAGGTGATTTTTTACTTGCCCCTGTCAAGGCCTGCCTGCCTCGGAGGAGCCGTGGCAAATGGGGAACCGGAGACTCCAATCAACTGCCAAGCCTGGTGTTCATTAAATAGCCCTTTTCAAGACACCCCAAAGTTGCTGCCACACACCAAATTATGAATCTCTGCTTGTGGCACAGATGGTTAAGCTAAGAAATCAGACTGGCGTGGAGCGAGTGGCTGCCCGTGGCCAAGATGGCCCATCCAAGTGATTCAACCATTTGAAACCACAATGTGTCTTAAAAACAAACCCCTTCAAGACCAAGAATGAAGCGGCACCTTGCTAGTTAATCTGCATGTTAATTTGACCTTGCAGCCAACCATGTCGGAGGGGCCGGGAGAGTGCAGAGTGCATGGGACTCTGCCCACTTGTTGGGAACTCCTCATGGCCCTCCTCCGGCAGTGTCAAAATCGCCCCTGCTGTCTCTACAGCTGCTCTGTCCCAATGACCCCCGGAAGGTTCTGGGGATTGTTAGAAGAGATTTCTATTAATCAACTACAAACCGACTGTTACAATTTCACACTTTTTTTCCCATCATTTCACACATTTAATGAATTTGGGTGTCTTTTAAATTCAAAACATTTACAACTGGGCCAAAAAAAAAAAAAGAAAGAAAACCCACAAAACAAACCCCTTCTTGAACACAATAGGCAGCAGCAAGACAGCAACCACCACTTTGAGACCGAGTTCCTGGAACTGGCCATTTAACTGCGAGTGGCCGCCATTCCCGGGACGGCTTATTAAAATCGTTCCCAGGCAGCAGCGGCCCCGGCAGCGTTTTATTAAATCATCAGTGAGAAAACACGCAACTCATCTGAAGTTTCAATTTGTTTGTTGTTACTTGAGTTAATATTTCAGGGAGTTTTTTTTCAGGCCAGACTGGAGTTCAAAATTAGATCTCACCGAACTAGAAAACGAGCCCAAAAGAGAACAGAATTCACCCTGTGAGTGCCGCCTGAGACTCAGCATTCATCAAGAAAAGGGCTTCGAGTTCTCTTAGTCAAATTCCTCCTGCCCCTGCTCATTCGGATTTCCCCATGCTGTGGTCCGACAGGAGAAACTGGGCCCTAAGACCTAAGTTCCACAAAGACGCAGAACCTTCTCAAACAAGAAACGTCACTTACGTAATAATGTGTTTGTTTCTTAATCTCTAAACCCAACATGGCTCATTTCTCTACAGTCAATTAGACCTTTTTGTGCCGTTGGGTACTGAGAAGCCCTAGTTGCCAACCAAGGCTTTGGTTTTCTCTGAGGGCTGGCTCTCTCCTGCTGGTTTGGTTACCCCTGCACGGAGACAGGCGCCTGCATTGTTCTCTAGCAACCCCTGCTGGTTGACACTGAACGCCAGAAACTAACCCAGAGGATTAGTTCATCCCCAGGAAAGGGAAGGGAAGGATGTCAGGGTTGAGGGAGAGCTGGGAGCACAGGACAAGGCTGACGACATGGCAGGTGAAAGCATTCAGTGTTGACTTACTCTAAATTAGCGAGAAAAGGAGGGTCGAATTAGATTGATACCAATCTGTGGAAATCTGTACTGTTTTCCCATAAAGGTCATTAGATTTCATTATTGATTATAAATGACTGAATACAATATTCCACTTAAAGGTACTAATTTTACCTTCCTTCATTTACATCTTCTCTCTTGTTTTTAAAATTGGCTCCTCTTTGGGGCTACATTATTGCTTTCACGGACCCTGGGTGCTTTTGCCTTCATGAGCCCCTCCCACCATAATAATGGCAACGCAGTATTATATAACTTTAAATATGTCAGCTTTTTTTTCCCTCTTTTAGGTAAAATGTAATTGATTTTTGTGGGCCCCTAAAGGTGGGCACTGTGCCTCTGTGTACAGTGGAGAAGGCAGCCCTGCTCTCTTACTCATTCTCCTGAGGGCCCTGGAGTACTTTCCTCCTTCAAATTTAAAGACATTTTAGGGGCCGGGCGCGGTGGCTCATGCCTGTAATCCTAACACTCTGGGAGGCCAAGGCGGGAGGATCAGTTGAGCTCAGGAGTTCGAGATCAGCCTGAGCAAGAGCGAGACCCCGTCTCTACTAAAAAATAGAAAGAAATTAGTTAGACAACTAAAAACATACAGAAAAAATTAGCCGGGCATGGTTGACTCATGTCCGTAGTCCCAGCTACTCTGGAGGCTGAGGCAGGAGGATCGCTCGAGCCCAGGAGTTTGAGGTTGCTGTGAGCTAGGCTGATGCCACGGCACTCTAGCCCGGGCAACAGAGTGAGACTCTGTCTCAAAAAAATAAAAAGTAAATAAAAAAAAAATAAAGATATTTTAGTGCTGCTTTACTCCTTAACTAAGATACTGGTTCTGACATATTTTTATATCAATTTTCTCATATGCCCCTTTTTTTTTTTTTTGAGACAGAGTCTCACTTTTTTGCCTGGGCTAGAGTGCCGTGGCATCAGCCTAGCTCACAGCAACCTCAAACTCCTGGGCTCGAGCGATCCTACTGCCTCAGCCTCCCGAGTAGCTGGGACTACAGGCATGCACCACCATGCCCGGCTAATTTTTTCTATATATTTTAGTTGTTCGATTAATTTCTTTCTATTTTTAGTAGAGACCGGGTCTCGCTCTTGCTCAGGCTGGTCTCGAATTCCTGAGCTCAAACGATCCACCCGCCTCGGCCTCCCAGAGTGCTAGGATTACAGGTGTGAGCCACCGCGCCCGGCCTCATATGCCTTTTGAAACAAAATATTGCTTATTGGTGAGGAAGCCACCCGAGCAGCCAGCTGTTAGTTTGTGCACAGCTGGACTTTGTCTTGCCTCCTAAAGACCTACACTTAATTTCCAGCGTGCATTTTGCTGTACCTGGACACGTTTGGACAAAGTTGCAGAAAGGCTTACTCACACGTGCACATACATTGCCAACTTGCAGCCACTAACTGGTTCTGAAAAATCACTTTATTTCTCTTCTTTTAATTTCACCCCAATTAAACTGGCAGCTCTAGGACTTAAGAAGCAAACCCAGGAATTTGATTTCTTGGGCAATTTTTCCAGAAGCAAATCAAGAATACAGCCTATCTAGTGATCTGAGCTGCTGCTGTTCTGTGACGAAGATGACTTGGTTGAAGAGAAAGGCTGTAAAGTAATTGTACTCCTAAGAGTCTGGATTAGGTGTTCGCACTACCATTCAGCAAAAGCAGGCTCTGAGCCTGGGATGACAGGACCATTTTGCCCTAGAAATGAAACTTTTTTTTTTTGGTCCTTTTGAGGGTGGTTCTCTCCTATAAGAAATATCAGAGAAAAGCGGTTCCCTTCAGCTGTCCCCTTTTGTGGGTTTTCCCATACGAAACTATGCCCAGCCTGCCTCTCTGCACTTTGTTATTAGGACAGGAAAAAATGAATTTCTAATGTGCCACCTCTACCAGCTGCAAGGAGCTTGTGCATCTTCGGTCATCAGGCACCCCGAGGGGAGTAAGCCTGAGTTAGGGTGGAGGGCTAGGACGGGGAACAGGATCTCTAGGTAAAAACATCTGTCTCTTTCTGTTTGATATCAGCATGGAGATGTTCTTAAGAACAAAGGCAAATTTACAAACACACTTGGACACGAAGGGACAAGCACCAGTGTCCCTCATTGAGCACCTGACTGTCATGCAGGTATTTCATGAATTCTCACAGTATTTTCAGATAGTATAAGTCCCATGTTTACAAACTATGAAATTGAAGATCAGAGAGACCAAGTACCCTGCCCAAGGCTGCAGGTAGCAAGTGGCTAAGCACTGGCATTTCGCTTTCTGATCCACTATTTTAATTATGCATTGCATTGTAATAAGGAGAAATTGGTTACTCTCTACCCTGTCATATCATAGGGATGGCTCTGTCCATGCTCCTGACAGCATTTGTGTTTGATTCACACCTGCTGAGTGCATATGTATGGGTAGGCTTGTTTTTTAAAAATTGTCTAAATTTCTGCAAAATTGGTGACCCATGCAAGTGAGCAGCTACACAGAAGACTGATACAAAGAGCAGAATAAAAGTCTTAAAGGGCATGTATTTCAACTCTTTTATCTCTGTGGAGACCTCAGTTCAGGCCTTCAGTATTTCACATTCGCATGATCGCAACAGCGTCTTAACTGGTGATTCTGTCTCGCTTCAGCCTCCTTTCACACTCAAGTGAAATTTCTTAAACCTAAAGGGGGCCCATCTCATTCTATCCCTTTGTTTACCGAATAATTCTACCAGAGTTTTATCATCCATGGCAAATTGCTCTTGCCCCTCAAATCCGTTCTTCCCTTCTTGGTGGACACACACACCCCGCCCCAGCTAGAGACTACATTTCCCAGCCTCCTCTGCGGCGATGTAGTCATGGGACTAAATTCTTACTGGTGGAATGAGCTGAAGTAATAGATACACTTATTTAAAAGGAAATTGCTGCCCTGGCCTCTTTACCGTGCATGTAAAGTCAATGCCCCACAGGCTGCTGGGGCAACAGAAGGAAGGACCCCATCTCTGAAGGCGTGGAGCAAAGCAACCTTGTTCCTCAGGGCTGTTACTCAACTCAGAAATAATTTCTGTCTTCTTTATGCCACCACAGTTTTGGAGCTCTTTGTTCCTGCAGCTTAGTGTTTACCTTAACTAATATGGTATTACCCTTCCCAACAGGATTCCTGCCTTCCTTTCCAGCTGTCGGTGGCCACATTTCCAAAGGCTCCTTACCCTCCAACTATGAGTTATCCAGTTCTATGATTAGACCACACATAAAAACACTGTATGGCCCATTTGACAGAGGATGCTGTTAATTGCATCCCCATCATCCATGCTCCCCTTTCCTGGCAACAGTATTTTGATGTCTCCTTGAGGAACTCAAGTCTTCCTCATTCTTTGTTCTGTGATTAGGATGGAGTTGACCCATTTCCAGTTCTAGGAATAGTTCTTGATTGACTAAAGCCATTGAAGTATCTCCCTCCTGTTGGGGCTCAGAAAAGAATACTGCAAAGGATGGCACTTTGGCATGCTGAGTGCTTTGAACCAAAGGAGGTTGGAAGGGCCTTAGAAACAAGAAGCTCTCCCTGACCTTTTCCTACCTGTTCTCCTTTCTCTCCCAAAGCAGGACATAGACACTAGAGCTCCTCTACCTCAAAGTGAGCCATAAAACCTAGAAATGTCACTCTCTGACCTTCTCCCTTCTCCCTGAAGACCCTCTTGTGCCAGGTACTCTGCCTTACACCCAGAGGAAGCAATTGCTACACAGTGAGGCTGAGAAGAATCTGCACAAATGAGCCTTGCCAGGTTCCCCTCAGTCTATCACCATGAAGTCATCCAATCACATTTCTACGTGGCTGTCCATTGTTCATTAAACCTAAGCACGAAAGATAGTTTTCCCTAGGTTTTTGAGTCTCTGTTTCTGAAGGCTCCCATGTCATGTAAAATTTTGTTAAATACGCTTGTTGTTTTTCTCTTGCTAACCTGTCTTTTGTCATAGGAGAGTCAGCCATAACCCTACACACCCCCATTAACTATTAATACAATAATAGATTCAGAGATGTGTACATAATCCAATTAGATCTAATGAGCAAAAATGAATCCTAATACTTGCCACATTTCCCCCAGACAGTGGTGGCTGCAAATGTGAGGTCTGGAACTGCTGCTGTCATTGTGTTACCATGCAGTCCCAGCCTGAAGACAAAGGAATGCAGAGCTGATAGAGTCACGGAAAACTGAAGCCAGAATCATGGTAAGATCGTTTGAACCCTGAGTCAAACAACACCTGAAGACAAACCTGTATATTTTGACTTCGGCTAATGTGAGTTGGGCAGTCTGTCGCCTTCAACATAAAAAATTCTACCATTCTTTGGAAATGACCTTCTCTTGGACCAGTTTGTTTTTAATGCTCTTGCCTGTCAGCATAATGCCTATTCATTCATCAAAGTTTAGGTTATCTCTCACCTGCTCTGTGAAACCTCCCATGACTCTCTCCCAGACCACATCCCTCAGCCAGGGTTAGTCACTTCTTTTCTTGGTTCTTTCAAAATGCTTTGCATAGATTTTGTCATCTTTGTCATGTGTCATAATTATTCATTTAAGAGTACATCTTGTGTATTTTCAAATAGCTAGAATAGAGGATTTTGCATGTTGCCAGCACAAAGAAATAATAAATGTCTGAGGTGATGGGTTTGCTAATTGCCCTGATTTGATTGTTACTCATTGTCTACATGTATTGAAATATCACACTATTCCCCATACTTGTGTACAATTATTGTGTGTCAATTAAAAATAATAATTTTTAAAAAGGCTTTATCTCCCCCATGACTGTGAGTGACTGAAGGTCAAAGATCATGTCTACTTTTGCCATAAATTTTAGTCTGGCAGAATACTTGGAATACAAGAACTCAACAAATGTTTTTTATTCCTTATTAATGCATGAAGTAAACAACAAAGTTTATTTCCATTAGTAGTAAGAAAACAATGACTTGAAATTAGATCTTTTCACAATTAGGATTTGTTGCTTTGTGAGGTAATGAGCTACCCATCACTGGAGGTGATGAAGCAGCCACTGTCCTGCTTATTATTATTAATATATTGTAAATTCAAGGCATGGACATCCTTTCGGTTCTCAGATTCTCTGAGTGGTTTCTCATTTCAATACACTTGATTCTGTCTGTATGATGATTGGAATAAAGTTAAAGTGACCACAAAATCAAAAGACCAAAATACTAGATGAAAGTGAAGATGGGCTTGGTTAAAGCTACTACATGTTTAACACTTAAACAAGCATACGTCAGATTTACCATGAAAACCATGTTTCTTTCCACTCATGTATTCTCTCCTTTGTGGGATTATCTAGTTCTCTACATGAACCTTGAAATTTTTACAGTTTTCCAAGCAATTAATACCTAATCATCTGGGATCATTTAAAAACAATGCATCCTGAAGACAAGGGAATGGACGCAGTGACCACTGAAGTTTTATTCCCTCAGGCCTGAGTTACATTGTTAAATCACCAAAATGTGCAAGGTGCTTCAAGACTTTGGTGCTTTCAGCTCCAAGGCTGGCTGGGACATTGGCAACCCAAAGGCCAGGGACCAGGTCGGGACCTGTTCACAGGGCATGAGACAGATCAGAGCCCCATCCTCAGGAGAACAACTGGGTATGTCAAGGTGTAATTGTTCAACATATTTTAGTTCCTACCAAGAAGTCTGATTTCTTGGTGCAGAACAGCAGAGGAAAACTAAGACAGAAAACACATTCAGAAGCCAAGTTGCTTGGGAAGTTCTGGAGAGATATGACTCAACTTCAACTAGAAGGCAGGACCCAGACTTAGGAAAGATGAAGGCAAGCACTGGATCTCAACCAGGCATATTGGGGTTCAGAGCAGGGCATTCAGACCTGCTGGGAGACTGGTAAGTCCACAGAGTTGGGCGCCACAGAGAAACCCAGGGGGTGAGGACTGGGTCAACCCAGGAATTAAGAGCAGTGCAACTTGGAGACAATTGAGTCCTAAACTTTACCTCTAGGAAACTGGATCACTCAGTTGGTGCTGAAGGCATCTCAGATCTACATAAATCTATAATACTGGACATAGTACGTGTAAATTAATTCAGACTCCTGTGGACTCTGGAGTGAAGGCTGCTGTATGTGTTTTAACATCTTTCAGGACTGACTTGAAAAATAGGGTAAGGCTGGTTCCACATGAGAGTATGACAATAGAAACAGTTTTAGGGAGTTTAGTTAAGACCAAGGCAGAAAAATAAGAGCAGAGGCTGACAAGAACCATCCTGATGGAGAAATGTATAGCTTTCTTAAATATCAATTAATAGGGACATTTGGCAGTCAACTGAGTACTCTTCATGGAGCTTTGGTGCACCTTGATACTGGCAATGATTGTAAATTTAGTATTAAGTCTCCATCTCAGGACAAAGTTTAGATATGCCATGACCAAAGTGTTCATATATCAAATTAAAATAAATATGCAGATGTCCTACTTCTGCCTTCCTTTCAGTGTTGTGCTAGCAGTATTCATTCTGCACTAACCTCTCTCTAGAATAAGAAAGCCATGGTAAATCAGGCTGCATTAAAATTTTGCTAAAACACGTTTCAAATATGTCCAGGGTCTTCTGCTCTCTTGTAATAATCTCTCATAGACTCCTCTCTCTTAGACTCCTCTCTGTAAGACTCGATTTCCCCGTTAGAATGTAAACTCCATGAGGGCAGAGGTTTGTTCACCAATAGTTTCAAGAACATAGAGCCTGTGCCTAGTATGTGCGCTTGGCTCAAAAAATATTTGTTGAATGAATTTCCGAGTTGGCAGCTGGGAAGCGGGAAGCTTTCTTTTTCGTTTCATTCTCTTGTATTTTCTTTTCTCCTTGCTCTCCTGTTTGTTAAGACCTGTACTAAGTACATGAGATTTTTTAAAGACCTATTCTGACTTCAAAATTACTTAGAGTTTTCTTACTAATTTAAAGAAAGTGAAACACCTGCTGTGGACAATGTATCAACCCAGGCACTGTAAGGACTATAAATTTGAAAAAGACTAGGACCCTGTCTTTTAAGTGTTTACAGTTCAATAAAGGAAATAAAAATATTCATAAGTTGCTGTAATATGGGGTATTATGAGATATGTGATTGAAAAAGAAGTACATAATCCTATTGTGATCTAGGAGGTGGTTATAGAGATGTGTACTTATGCAAAGAGTCATAGCACTGTACATTTAAGGTTGTAAACTCCATTTTATATTGAGGTATAATTGATATATCTCAACTTAAAAAAGAGGCACTGATTAAGCATTCTCAGGAAGAGAGGGTTTATAACAAAGAGGAAGCCCTAACTCATTAGTACCTTGTCTAATTAGACCACCAGTTGTCATGATTTAGTCTAGCTTTGCATGATATTAAAGTCTTGACACTAAAATAAACATTATATTTTGCCATGCATGAAAGTGCCTACTGTTTTTGTTTGAACTGCCCAATATTTAATTTTAAAAGGTGATCCACCATCATTTTAGGTAAATATAGAACAAAAGTCCTCACTGGCTGGCCTTACCCTGGCCAGTTGTTATGCAGGCAAGTAAAATCACCAATATCCTTTGTAATTCTGAAGGTGGGGAGCTTCCTAGAACTTACAGGTCTTAGCAAAAGGAGCCACCCCAGCAGCTAATACCTTGGAAGCCCAGAGCATAGCCCCCACCTGGGACTGATGGCCAGCTGTCAGGCCTGAGTGACTCACTGCCCATTGCTGAGTCCCCGTAGGTGGTGGCGACATTGATGGAGGATGATGGATGACTCTGACACAGCCCCACCCCACCCACTTACCCATATGCATGACAGAAGGTCTCCCAGCCTAGATGCCCTGGCTGACAATGCCTCCAAGTAGGCATTTAGATGTGTAAAAACAATGCCTTCAGATCCAGCAGTGATTCAGCTACAAATATGGAGGCATTTAATGAGTTGCTAATGTGAAAATAATTTTCTTTTCTGACTTTTGAATTGTAGGAATGAAGACATGTAGAGGGAAGTCATGCAACTGGTAATGATTCTGCTAAGGAAGCAGCTTTCAGGAAATGTAAAAGAAGTGGACCCACCCAGGTCAGAGGTTGATAGGAGTTTATTGATACGTCATTCCTTTGTCTTTCTTCTACTTCCTCTTTCTTCTCACCCCAACCCACCTTGCTTTGCCCATGTGTGTTTTCATGAGCCTCCCCGACCTTCTTCTCCCCATCTGAGCTGAATTCCCAATACCTCGTTGGTGCATTTTTCTCTCCCTTCCTTTCTCCATCATTCATTCCTTCCCTTCTTCTCCTCTCCTCTCTTCTCTGTCCTCTCCCTATCTCTTAATCCCTTTCACACAAGACATTTTTTTCCTTCCCTAATTCCTTTCCATATTTCATCATCACTGTTGCAAGGATTTCAGGGGAAGTGTATACTTAGAAATAAGAATCAGGAAATTTGAAGAATAAAAGAGCAAGGAAAACTAAGGACAGACTTTTTTCTTTTCAACCTAAAAGCCAGCTTGGGAAATGAGAGGATTAGTTACTCAGTATTGTGCTTTCTGCCGTCTACCTAGGAGACCTGAGGGGTAGACCTCTCCAGATTGACCAGTTATTTGGATAACATGAAATATTGATCTCACTAACACCAATGTTTTCAAATGGAAAACCTGCATCTAACAAGAAACCTCACTAACAAGAACTAATTTTCTGCAAAGTTCTGGCTAAATTAAGGAAAAGTCTGAATTATAAAGCACTTCTAAAGAAATGAAACTTTATTACTTTCAAGTACACACAGTAAAAGAACTAGAGGCTTCTCTAGTAATGTAATAGCTTCCAGGAAACTAGTTTTATTGACTAGAGGGTAATATGTTAGCAATAGATAAAATCTGATTGTGACACATCACTTGTATATAAATTAGCATTTCTGCTAATATTGAGAACAGTTTACCTTCATAATTAAAACTAAAAAACATTCTTTCAATTTTGCTTTTACTATTAATACATTTGGCAAACTTTTCCTTTAAATAAAATATCAGGTTAAGCTTTATCCCAGGTACTATTTCAAACAATCACAAACTCTCATTCTGTGGGGACCATATGAATAAGTCTTTTTACCTTTAAATAACTTATGAACCAGATATGTTGGTTGAAAATATCTGCAACTTCTTTCTAAGCTTCAAATTACTGAGAAGCAAATGGAACTGTCAGGTTTTAGCATGAAAATGTTGGTTATTGGCGCGCCCATGGCCGAAGAATGACCAGACATGCCAAAGTTAGGCAAGCAGGAAACGAGGTTAATTGAGGAGAGAAAGATAGGGTTATAGGGTAAGAGCAAGATATAGGTTTACAGAGCATGATACATACGCCACAGATGATGACCAGACCCATTGTCGCAGCAAAGGCAGAACAAAGGAAGGGGTACAGAAAGGGGTTGGTTGTAGTCTGCGTCTTGTTTTATAGTGCCCAGGTTGGGACCTCCCTGTGGCTCAGATGTCACCATGGAACTACTTTGACTGGACAGTTGGGAGTTGCATGACCTGAGTCTTACTGCATGTACAGATCTCCCATAAGCCTCTCTGAAAGCCCATTGTGGGAGGGTGTGAATTGCAGCAGCACCTGCTTTTGTCCCTAGGAAACCTGGAATCCCTTGCTATCTACGTAACAGAACCACATGTTGCAAATATTTTATAAGAACAAGCACTATGCCTTTAGACTTCTTAATTATGATCTCCTTGACGGTGATATTTGAATTGTTGCTCTGCACAGCATAGGACTTGGGCAACCCTTTCAGAATAACTGACAAAGCATTGCCAACTGGCTGTGTCCTGAGGAGCTCCCAGGAACCTGGGCTTTTGAGTACCAGATGCCCACTCTTCATTGTACCATAGGGATTATCTCCCCAGTCATCACCTGCAGCTCGCTGCACCAAGTCATTAGGAGTCTTTGAAAGAAACACAGAAAACCCAGAGCAGAAAGACAGTTATTGCCTAATTGGGCCATCAGACAGGGAAGAAGTTGACAACTTGAGAGAGGCTTCTTGGGGTGCTCGAGAACTAATTTTGAAAACCCTTTCCTGTTGATTATAGGGGAGAAAAAGAAATATCTTTTCCTTACTCATCAAAATGTTCATGGCTGACACTTCTATAACAAAGGACAGATTAACAAGACAAAAGCATAACCAAATTTATTTAATATAAGTTTTATGTGACAAGAAGCCTTTAGAAATGAAGACCCAGGGAAAGCTGTACTTTTATGGACAACTTTGCAGAGGTGTGATTGCAGGACAAAAGGGCATGATCTAGTGGTAATAATACACTGGGGGGATTTAGCAGGGCCTATTTGTTCAGATTCTTCTTGGATCTGGGACTGCTCTGGAATGAGAGTCTTATGACCTATTCTCAGGGAAGGTGGGTCAGGGAATTTTTTTATGACCTGCTTCAAGGGAGTAAGGTAGGAGAATGTCAGAAAAAAAGAAAGAGAGGGTCAGAGAGTGACCTTCCTGCCTCTGTGGTTTCCTCAATTTCCTTCAGATTAGAATACTCAATGTGCCAAGGTGCCATTGTAGAAAATGAGAATGAAAGGCAAAGAAAGAATGTGGTATGAGTGAGAAGGAGGAACTCAGGGCTTTTCTTGTTTCATAACCACCCAACCCTTTCACAACCCCTTCACACCACGCTCTGGAATGAACCCATAGAAATCAGTCTTTATTTCAGTGGTTCCTGGCTGCTGATGGTGTCCCTGGCTTGGTCCACCTGGATCTAGAGCACACAGAGACCCGTGGTGCAATCCGAGATACTGGAGAAATACCAACTGGCACATCAGCATAAATGTGCAAACTCAGAAAGCTGCCAGTGGCAAGCTACAGGTTCCAACCTCAACTCTACCACTTACTTGCTATGGGACTTTGGACAAGTTACTTAACTTCTCTGTCCCTTGGTTTCCTTGTCTTTAAAATGGAGCTGAGATAGATAAAATTATGTGCTATCTGAGATTTGATTAAAAAATTGGGGAGAGGGGTGGGTGCAGTAGCAGTAAATAAGTACGCCAAAATTGTTCCTGAGTGTGCAATTGTTGAGTTGGGTTATGAATAAATGAAAGCTATTCTTATTGCCAAACTCAGGTTCACTGCCCGCCACCTGAGACACAGACAAAAGAGGCGAATGTTAGTGAAGGAAAGGTGGTTTATTCGAGTGCCAGCAGCCTGAGGAGTTGGCAGACTATTGTCTCAAAGACTATCTCGTCTTGCCCTCAACCCCTTTTACTGAAGCCGAAGGCAGGACAGTACATGCAGAGGCGTAGGGCTCAGGAGGATGCCATGATGTGGGTATCTTCCCTGGAGTAGGCATGGCTGGGGCTTAGGATGTATGTGGGGTCATGAAGCTAATGGGACATCCCCAAATGAAGGCTGGAGGAAGACACCAGAAACAAGGCCATTTTGGAGATTACAGTGATATTCTACAGATGAGATGATGAGAAACTGAACTAGAACACTGGCCATGGAAAAGGAAAGTCACTAACAGGTTCAGGGAGCGGGGAGAGAGAATGCTGGAATCAGCAGACTCTACCTTTCAGAGACAGACAGAATATAAGGGCAGTACAAGATGGCTTCCAAGTTTAGGCCTAGATTAGTGGGAGGGTGATGATGGCTTCAATTAGGAAGGACCACGAGTGTAATATGAAGAAATTGGGGGGGTGTGAGGGGAAGAGAATGGATTTGCTTCTAACAAGCTGTATTTGCAGTATCTCAGAATATCCACAGAGAACTGTCAGAAAGGTGATAGCGAAGAGAATTTAGTTCATCAGCGAGGCCTCCTTTTTCCATTTTAACACATTGTGAGTTAAAAATACATAATAGTCTTAAAGTTGAGGGTAATTAGAATACATAAAATGAAGAAAAATACAGATTTAATTAAGAAAGTTCTCAATATGTCCATGCTGAATATAATAGAATCAATAAAAACATTTAATTCTGAGAAATATGCTTATAGATAATAAATTAAATTGCGTGTGTACATGTGTGATAACACATCCAGATTCTCTCTCCTCCGTCTCTCTCTTTCTCTCGCTCTCTCTCAGACACACACACACACACACGGAGAAACTGTTTCTCTATTCATTAACATAGCAGAATAGCAGAAAGAAGCCAAGTGCTGAGGAAGGAGCTGATGATCACACCCAGCCTTCTGGCTTGATTAATAAGCAACAAAATCATGTTCCTGTTTTGAGGGAGCTTTCCTGTCATGGCTGTAGTCTCTAGAGAGCTCAAGCCGACAAAGCGATAACATCTGGTGCCCATTATTTCCCCAGATCTGTTGTGATTAGTCCATATGATAAGCCTGGCCAATTGCTATGGGCAAGGGATTGCTACATTCCCCCCATCAGGGTACTGGAGCTGTCGCTTCTGGTTTGTGGCCCCTGCTAATTTGCCACCACAATTTCCAATATCTGCTAGAATTCCACAAGGAAATCTCAGTGCCTCGCAGGGGCAGTAGGCTGTGTGGCTGTAGACAGAAGGCTAGCACTGATAATAAAAAGGAGGGGTTTATCAATTAACTCAAGCAGCACTGTGTAGATGGCCACTGACTGCCCACTCCCACTCCCGTTGTGCCACGCTGAGGAAATGGTCCAGGAAAACTTCTCCTTTACTAATGATAGAAACAGTGAAGCATCTAAAAAGTAAAAGGCTCAGAAACTCTTCGCTATTTGAATAAATTCTGTGGCTTTCCAAATGCTTTTCATTCTCCCTTCTTCCCCCTTTCTCTCAAGCTATGATATGCAAGAATAATGGCTGGAGGCCATCCAGGTGGCAGAGTGGCTTGTCACTTCGGAGGGTCAAGAATATTCAAGCCCTTAAAAAAGGTAGCTACACTATCTGATAAAACTCAGCAATATTGGAGCTGGCTACTGTATTACATACTCCTTTAAAAATGAACTTAGAGCATACTTTTATGCAAAACTTGTAGTTTTGGTACAACTATGAACTGAATGCAAAAAGTAAAAAAAAAAAAAATGCAGCCAATCAAACAATTATAATTTTTACAGAATGGATAATCATTGAATAACTTCGTGAAGTTTTTTTTTTATATGCTTAAAATGCTAGCACTCTGGAAGGCCAAGGCAGGAGGATTGCTTGAGCTAGGAGTTCAAGACCAGCCTGAGCAAGAGCAAGACCCCCATCTCTACTAAAACTAGAAAAAAAAAAATCAGCTGGGCAACTAAAAATAGAAAAAATTAGCCAGATGTGGTGGTATTAGCCTATAGTCCCAGCTACTCAGGAAGCTGAGACAGGAGGATCGCTTGAGGTTGCAGTGAGCTAGGCTGATGCCACGGCACTCTAGCCCGGGCAACAGAGCCAGACTCTGTCTCAAAAAAAAAAAAAAAAAAAAAAAAAAAAAAAAAAAAAAAAAAAAAAAAAACCCAAAAACAGTTTTAGAAGCATATACTTGTTATGATACTTTTGAAAATAATTTCAGCTAATAATTCAGAATTTAAAATTGAATAGTAAAAGACATAATACTTTGTTATCCCTTATTCAACAGAACCTATAATTTCTGACTGATCACATGCCAAATGTTGTGACTAAATATCACAAATAGCTTAAGTTAACATGTCACTTATATTTGCATAAAGAAAATGAAATTGTCAGTTAACCTTGTGAGAAAAAGACAGTGTGCTGAATGCCTGAATTTTTCCTCTGCTATCTAGGTGTTTTGCTATTGTGCAAACATAGATCTAAGATCCAGAATTGAGAAAGGTTACCTTGGAACTAAAGTCAAAAGATGTTAGAAGCAACAGATAGACAGCTAGATGCTGAACTTTGTAAGCAAAGGTCATTTTTGTGCAGCCAGAATCACTCCAGTAAATGCAAAAATGGATGAAATGAGATAGTGGTGGAAAGACAGAGGGAAAGGTTTGGCCTGAATTATCAAGTAATTGTGTCTAATTTTTTTTCCATTAGTGGAAAGAAAAATGGAAATGTTGATTTGAGGCAAAAATGCATACAGTCTTCCAATCTTACTTTGCCTGCGTCCAGATAGCCTTTTTCCTTTTTCTTCTTTTTGTTAATCCCATTTTAGTCTTGCTCATACTGCCCAGAGCACCTTTAACTGTGGAATGCCGGCCTGACCTTGCAGACGTTCACTGCCCTGGTTCTACTCCTAGCAGCTCTCTGCTTTTCTCCACCCATCTCCAGCCTGTCCCCAGGGTTCAGAGATCTCTTCCCACGCAAGGACCAGGTCTGCATGGTAAGGCAAGCCAACTTAGTGGTGAAGCTGTTATTCTCTGAATAGTGGTACCTAATAACTTAGGCTCTAGCTGGATTTGGAAAGGCCTGAATATTCTGTGCAAACAACATTCCCTGAGTAATGAACTCTTCCTCACTTCACTTTGAATGCTGGTGTTTTAACCAAGAGGTACCCTGTAGACAAATCACTCAGGGGAACAGAATGAAAAATCTCTCATTAATGGAGTTGCGGAGATCTACAAAGACAGACTCTGTCTAGGTCCAGGTCAAAGCTGAAGTCCTATGAGTATATAATCCTGGGCCATGAATTTGGATAACTGAAGCCCTGAAGTCTTCCCTCAATCATAAGCCTCTTTCCATTGTTTTTGAATGACATATTATTTTATCATTTCCTTCAAAGAGGAGCTATCTGAAAAAAAGTTTTTGCTGTTAACATAAGTAAATCAAAGTGTGAAACTGATCTATAGAACTACCTAAATAATATTAATAATAAAGTAATCAAAATGCTACATTTTAATTTCCTTTTCCCTAGAGTTGAAAACTACTGCTTCGAAATTGCATTTCAGATTTTCTGTGCAGGTATATTTATATTTACGTCTTTCATAACAGTGTCCATCCATCATACAAGATTGATGATCCTGGCACAAAGTTGAAATCCCAGGAATCAGAATATTTTGCAAGCTTTCATATCCATAAAACAGACTCCGGAACAGGTCAAGTTGCCCAAAGTAAAAGGCTATGCTTATTTCTTGGACATGAATGAATTCCTTCTAGGATATTATCAGTAATTTCTTTTTGCTTTGCAGAATCTCTTTCCTTTTCTTTAATATTTTCCTTTTATGATACATATTTTTTCCTTCTCTTAAAAGGAAACAATTAATTTAGTTAATTTAAATATATTAAAAAATAAAGAAAACCTAGAAGTTGTTTTTACAGTGACCCCAAATAACATCACACGTTTTTCTGGTAAATGTGTTTTGCCAAATCTTTGATTGCTTCTACTGCTCCGCTGCTCAAGAAAGCAAAGGCTAAACTTCGGAGCAAAAAGTGGAGAATAAATTTGATTTGTGTTAGTGCCTGTACAGTTTTGAGTATATGTGTGGGTTTGGTTTAAAAACATGGTCATTCCTCTGGTTTAAAATATCTTAATAAATAGATTATTTACAAGAAGTTTTAAAAATCCTGAGTATTGGGGTGTGTGAACATCCTTATCCAAATTTGCCAAATGTATTCTTCACAAACTGAAAGTGGAATTACTCCTGCTTTTGCATTTAACACATAGTAACATGGGGTAAAATCTCCAGGGCTAAAGAGACACAGTCTTCCAGTCTGAGCACAAGCCCAGCAGTTCCACTTGACTAGGCATACAGAGGAGCCCTCTCCTCTGCGAGGGGTCAGACCCTCTCCATTGACACTAATGGACCATTTTATGCAAAACTGTTCATTTTCCGGAAGGGACCATGTCTGACTGGTGGAGTGATTCACAAAAATCACTTCATTAAACGAATACTCTTCATGCATGGCCTTATTCCCTTTAGTGGGGGAGAAACTGTGAGCCCTGCCTGGGTACCCGAGGAGGGGGAAGCTCAACTCCACAATGTGAATCCAACCACAAGTTCCGGTCCCTGCGTTCAGACAATGACATCCTGTCGCTGGCGCACAGGCTAATGCAAACCTTGTGACTCCATTTGTCTCTGGAATGCCTACTGTCACAGTATTAGGGAAGCCAAACCCACAAGAAAGCCCCTGAGAGCCCCCAGTGTCCACACCAATGCTAGTTTTATTCTTTTCCCCTAATTCTCCATGGAGCAGCAAATGATGCTGTTCACGACAGGTATGGCCGATGCAGCCTTGAGTTTAACTTCTCTGAGCCGGCCAGTGAGGGCTCTCTTCCCTGGAAACCTGGGAAACCAACACAAGCCGCATATGCTGTCTACTCTTGAAAGAGCACTTGCTCCCAGAAATTCTCTCACAGTCTCCGACAGCAAGTCCAAAGACATGACAATATGAGAGGAAGAAGGCGCTTTCCTTTGGGACAGGAGAAGGAACAGGGCCTACTGGGGTTTGGAAGGCAGAGCAGAAGCAAGAGGCTGAGAGGCTGAGATGTTGGGGAGAGCATGGGCAAAGTGCCGAAAGATCCTGGTACTTTTCCTCTAGGCCTTTTGATGCGTCAGCAGAGTGCTCTGTCCTCCCCAAGTTGCCTGGCTTGGCCTAAGTCAGTGGGTCTAGCAGCAAATGCCATGGCTGCGCATCGTCTGAATGGCGGTTCCGCTTCTCTCATCAGGACGTCTCTCTCGTACTACTTTTTGTCTTGGGCACTGGATTCAGTAATACCAGCTTTCATGTAACATTCAGTGTCTAGGCCTTTCAACCTTTCACAATACGAAAAAATGAATTCTTCGCCTTTAAGAACGCAATGACCAGCGGGCTGTGAAAGGTCCGTTTTGCTGTGATTTGCACAACCCAGGACTGCTCGGAGCTCAGCTGCACCAGGCTAATTTCCATAAGCATCATGTGGTGTTACAGAAACCACATTTTGCCAAGCTGTCAACTATACAGCCTTCTCTTTGCTAAACAGACTCCCATTAAAACTGTCTGCACAATTTGTCAGTTAAATGAGGTACAAGAGGGACGCTCTATTTGCCCCTAATTAGCTGCGCAGACTACCTTTGTCTGTTTGATTAAGCATTCACATTATCAATTTTGTTTAATCTGATTCATTTCACACACCTCCCCTGGGACTCAGCCCATACGGTTAACTAATCTCCGATATCATCTCTCATATCAGGCAGCTCTCATCTCCCGCAGAATACATTCTACCCACAGGCACCATGATCGTCAAGCTCCGCACAGGAGAGTTGGTTTGGTGAGGGGCAGGGATTTAGCCCAGGAACTGGAGCTGAACCCGGACATGCTTAACTTAAAGCATAGAGCAGATTCTTCCTCAGCGCCATCTGCCATCATCCATCCATTCATTTATTCCTATTCACTCATTCGGCAGTAAACATATTTCCTGCCTACTGTGCACCAGGGGCTGTGGAGGGAGCTGGGAGGGATATAAACTCTGTACGTTAAGGTTCCTGCTCTCCAATTGTTGATTATCTCAGCCCTGGAGAGTACTGTGGAAACCGTCAACTAGCATGGAAAGCACACCCCTTCCCCGAGGTCAGTATACCTACTATCTGTCACACATGGCCTGTTTGGCTGGGCTACCAAACAACTCTCCAAAGAAAGCTGTCAGATAAAGGCATTAAAGCAAGTGGTTACGGCTTCACGAAATAATTTCCCATCCCACTCCCAAGGTGGAAAAGTGGCTAGCAATGGGGAGAGAGGAGTTTTAGGAATTAGAATCAACAAATCATTTGATCATAAACGGTTCTGAAACTTCATTGCATCTAATGCGTGATTGAAGTGATTGTTCAGTGAAACCAAACTGGTTATTAATACCTTCAACCTTACATCTTCAGTACATTGACAGAGAGAATATTAAACACTAGTAGAGCACAAATAAAAAATTTGAGAGAAGAAGAGGCTGGTTTAATTTAGTGGAAAATATAAAACTCATCTGGGAATGAGAGTAGTTGAAAAATATACAGGTATTCTTGGCTCATGAAATACTTGTGTTCCTTAAAAACTACATCAAAACCTTATGCTGATTAAGATTACAATCTCAGAAACATATTTTCCCTGAAAGTTCTTGGGTCCTGGCAGGGCTAAGCACTTGAGAACGAATATTAGAATCTCCGAGTGGGAAGTGGAAGGCCTTGGAAGTTGTCCAGTACAATCCTCTACTTTGGGAATCTCTTGGATGACATTCTTAGATGAGGGAATTGTCAGGTTCTGTATAGACGCCTTTGCAAACGGATTCTGCTCTTCTGCACAGTTGTCCTTCGCTGGTAGGTCAGTTCTGGGAAGTAGAAATGTAGTCATGATGCTGAGCTGAAATCCGCCCCTGTGAAACTCACAGGAGTGGATCCATGCAGGTGAGGTGAGTCGAATCCCTTCTTAATGATTTTGAAGACAGGTTTAATGCTCAACCCAGACTTTCCTTCCCCGAGCACAGCACCTTCAGTCCTTTCAGCAAGTTCTTCCCATGGGGGTTTCCAGTCCTTCCACCCTCTCTCCTCCCTCTCTTCCAAATATTCTTTGCTTAGTTAAGCTTCCTCTCAAAGGGTGGTCCCTGGAACCGAGCACTGTCTCCACGAATTCCTAACACGTGGAACCTGGGGAGGGACTTTACCTGATTCTAAGAGCGTGTTGACTCTTTCAACAACCTCATTGCTCCATGGATTCATATTAGCCCAAAACCCTTGTTTTTTTTTTTTTTTTTTTTTAACATGTTCCTTTTATCCAGGTCTTGCCACTATGGATTTGCCCTATTATTCAACTTTACATTAATCCCTATTACATATTATCTTATTAACATCAGTTCATCATTTTAGTTGGTGAGGTGAGATCTGATTCTGCCATTTTACCTTTGTGTTGTCTTATAATTTGACAAGGATGACATGACAGTCTTTATCCAAATCATTGATTAAAATGCCAAAAAGGACAAGAATAAGAGTGGGTAAACAAAACTCACTGAGGTTTCTAGAATGATAAAAACTGCTACTCACATGTATTTGGGCAATTATATATGCAAGAAACTACAGTAAATGAATGCTTTGCATGTCTTCTCCCATTTAGTATTCATAAAACTCCTATTCAATGTCAATAGCACCAGATTATAGATGAGAAAATTGAGGATAGGAGCCTAAGAAAATAACTGCCCTAAAGAATGTAGTTAATAATTATTTGGAGCTAGAATTTCAACCAAGGACTGACTAATGCCTGAGCCTGACTTATCAAACATGTTACTGCATGCACTACCTAGCATCTCTAAGAAAAAGGAATCAGACCATAGGTGACAGCAATGACATAAATGCAAAAGTAAGATTTCCTGAACCTTTACCATCTGTACTGTGTTTATTAGCTTGCAACACATCTTCTTCAGGTGAAAAGGGTTGAATTCATTATACTCCTCCATTCAAGTGACACTGTCACCGTGTGGGGCTACCTTCATGTTTTATTTATTTGTTCTTTGGATCCCACTTTCCACTTCCATTGCCTTCCCCCACAGAAAACCTACCTAATGTGTGTGGTCTGTGAAGGAGCTTACGAAATTTCACCCCAAAATATGAATCCTTGGTATAAAGAGTATTTTGAATTAAAGGTCCTTAGAGATCAACAGGCCTTGGAAGGGACTTTCCCTCTTTCTTCATAAAAAACCAGACCCATAAAAAGAATAATCAACTTCCTTTCCCTTCCCTTTTATCTTAATATATTACAGGAAAGAAGATCAAGTATGCAACCAGACCTGGCCCAAATCATTTTAAATATAATACCTGTCTCTCAGGTTAATTCAATTTGCAAAGAGAATCATTTACAAGTCAATCTCTTTCCCCCATCCATTCATTCTCCCAAGTATCTATTCATCCTCCCTAGTAACAATTTATTGCCCCTAAACGGAATTACCTATATTCCTCATCTCTCACTAATACCCTCTAAATACCCTCTAGATACCTACTATATACCCTCTAAAATGAGGGTATATAAATTTCTGGACCCCATCGGGATACTGGATAATCATTCTGCAACTCTCCCCATGTGAATGGTAAATAAATCTCTTTCTCTTATTAATCTGCCTTATTGTAAATTGACCTTTCAGCAAACTTCAGGGGTTCAGGTGAGATGAGTTTCTGGTAGGCAGCATATAGTTGGGTTACTTTTTTTAATGTATTCAGCAAATCTGTATCTTTTAAGTGAAAATTTTAATCTGTTTACATTCAAGGTTATTATCGATGTATGTATGAAGGCTTATTCCTATCATTTTATTAATTGATTTCTGGTTCTTTTGTATATCCTTCATTCCTTATTTTCTCTCTTATTGTTTATCATAAACAATAAGAGGGTTTTTTTCTGTCATGTTAACTTCTGAGCCTTTTCTTTTTTTTTTATTTCAGGGTATTATGAGGGTACAAACATTATGGTTACACTTTATGTCTTTGCCTCACCTAAGCGAGGGTTAGAGGCATGCCCTTCCCCCCTGCAATGCTCCCCATGTCCTTTAGTTGTGGGTTTACCCCCCAGCCCCCTAATCCCTGGAGAGTATTTCAGCCATGTGAGCACCCTAGTGTTCATCAGTTAGTACCAATTCGATGGCGAGTACAAGTGGAGCCCATTCTTCCGATCTTGTGGTACCTCACTTTGGATAATGGGCTTAAGTTTAATACAGGAAAGTATAACAGGTGCTAGATCACTGTCATTTCTTATGACTGAGTAATATTCCATTGTATACATATACCAAATTTTAATAATCCACTCATGAATTGACGGGCACTTGGGTTGTTTCCACATCCTTGCAATAGTGAATTGTGCTGCCATAAACATTCGGGTGCAGATGTCTTTATCATAGAATGTTTTTTGCTCTTTTGGGTAGATGCCTAATAGTGCTATTGCTGGATTGAATGGTATTTCTATTTTTAGCTTTTTGAGGTATCTCCAAATTCTTTTCCACAGAGGTTGCACTAATTTGCAGTTCCACCAGCCTTCTGAGCCTTTTCTCTTCCTTGTTTGTGTGTTTGATCAACCAGTGGTTTTTATATTTTTGTGTGTTTTCATGATGGTAGATATCGTTCTTTTGCTTCTGGTTGTAGACCCAGTGTCTCTTATAGGGCTGGTCTAGTGATAATTAATTCCCTCAGCTTTTGCTTGTCTGGGAAGGACTTTATTTCTCCTTCATTTATGAGGAATAACTTTTTTTCTTTTAACACTTTTAAATATATCATCCCATCTGGCCTGCTGAGGTTTCTTCTGAGAAATCTGTTAGTCAGATAGGTGTTATAAGTGACTAGACACTTTTGTCTTGCTGTTTATATAATTCTCTGTCTTTTACTTTTCACAATTCGACTATGATATGTTGTGGAGATCTTTTTGAATTGTATTTATTTGGGGATCTCTGATCCTCCTGTATCTGGATGTCTAAATATCTTCTAGACTTGGGAAGTTTTCATCTGTTATTCCATCTATTATTTCATCTATTATTCCATTAAATAAGTTTTTCCAATCATTTCACTTTCTATTTCCTTCTGGGACACTGAAAATTTTAAAATTTGTTCAGTTTTTGGTGCTGCTTATGTCGCTTATGCTTTATTCATTTTTTTCTTCTTTCTTTATTTTTGTCTGACTGGTTTATTTCAAAATATCTGTCTTTAAGTTCTGAGATTCTTTCTTCTACTTGATGTCGTCTATTGTGAAGATTTTGAATGTATTTTGCATTTAATTCAATGAGTTCTTCACTTCCAGAATTTCTGTTTGGTTTTTTTCTTAAGATATCTATTTTTTTGGTAAATTTCTCATTCATATCCTTAATTTAAATTTATTATCTCACATTTTTTATGAGTCAGAAATTTAAGAGTTAGGTAGTCTGGCTCAGGATCATTTATAAGTTGCAATCAAGCTTTCAGCCAAGACCATGTCATCAGAAAACTTCACTGGAGCTGGAGGATCCTCTTCCAAGCTTATTCAACATGACTGTTGGAAGAAAGCCTCAGTTCCTTATTAGTCGTTGGCCAGAGGCTTCAATTCTTTTCCACTTGGGCCTCTTCATAGGACTATTGGAGTGTACTCATGACATGTCAGCTAGTGATCAAAATAGATCCTTCTTTCTTTTGCTTTTTTTTTTTTTTGAGACAGAGTCTCACTCTGTTGCCTGGGCTAGAGTGCCATGGCATCAGCTCAGCTCACAGCAACCTCAAACTCCTGGTCTCAAGTGATCCTCCTGCCTCAGCCTCCCAGGTAGCTGGGACTACAGGCACATGTCACTGTGCCCAGCTAATTTTTTCTATTTTTAGTTTTTTGGCTAATTTCTTTCTAGTTATAGTAGAGATGGGGTCTCACTCTTGCTCAGGCTGGTCTCGAACTCCTGAGCTCAAGCAATCCTCCCGCCTTGGCCTCCCAGAGTGCTAGGATTACAGGCGTGAGCCACCCCGCCTGGCCTATCCTTTCTTGAAAGATATTTTTGTTTTTATAGAATTCTAGGATGGCAGGATTTTTTTCCATTCAATACTTTTTAAAAGTCTTTCCATTGTCTTCTGGCTTCCAGAGTCCCTGATGAAGAGTCTTCTGTCAGTCTTAACTTACACCATTGAAGGTAATGTGTCCTTTTATTTTCTGGCTGTTTTTAAGATTTTTTTTCCTTTGATTATTATATGCCTTGTGTGGTTTTCTTTGAATTTATCCTACTTGGCATTTGTTAAGGTTTTTTTGTTTTGTTTTGTTTTTGTTTTATATCTGTCCATTCGATTCTTTCATCAATTTTGGAAAATTCTCAGACATTTTTCTTTTTTGCTTTGGTCCCACTTTCTCTTTTTTTTCTATTGGGATTCCAATTACACATTAGACGTTTATAGCATCTCTCAAGTCTATGATATTCTATTTGTTTTGTTTTACTAATCCCTTTTTCCCCTTTCTGTATTTTTAATTAAGTAATTCCTGCTGGCTATCTCCTAGCTCTTTCTGTCTTCAGCTTTCTCTGGTTTACTGATAAACCCTAACAATAAGGTCTTAATTATGGATATTGTATTTTAGGTTCTGGAATATTCATTTGCTTTTTAATATATTCTATTTTTCTGTTGAAATCCTCCGACATTTATTCATTTTGCCTATAATTTATATTCTTTAACACATTAATCATAAATATTTTCCAATCCTTTTCTGCTAACTCCAATGTCTTGATCATCTCTGTGTCTGCTTCTATTGATTATTTTATGTCTTCATTATTGATATATTTTCCTTTTTCTTTGCATTCTTGTATTTTCTAAATTGTATGCTAGGCAATTTGGATGATACATTATAGAGAGTCTAGATTTATTTTACCTTCCTCTAAGGAATATTAGGTTCTTTTTTTTCTGATAGGCAATTAAATTATTGTGTTATTATCTTGGCCTAGTAGATATTGTTGTTAGGCTTTATTAGATGGGTTTATTTTAGTTTTTCTCTCTTTCTTAGGGTGTAGTCCTTATTCTTAATACAAGGTGTTTTCCTAGGTCTCTCTCTTCTGATTGAGCCCAAACTGCAACATCTCCTGGAACACTGAGACACCTAAAATCTCTGCAAAGCACTCAGCCTCCCATAGCTATACTTTCCTAGGTCTCCCAGAATCTTGCTTTGGGCATGTGCGGCTTAATGCATTTTTGAAACTTCTTATCTGCAGCTCCCTCATGATATTCTACTTCTAAGTCCTAGCAACCTTGACAATGCTAAATTCTGCTCTGTTTCCATCACTTTGTAAGACTGTCATTCTCTGCTTGAACTCTGTTCCCTGCACCATGGTTTGAAAAACACTCTTAGGGAGAAAGCCAGGATGAATGCTGGGCTCACTTCAATTGTTTTTTTTCCCTCAAACATTGAAGCTCTGAGTTACTGTTCAGTGCTTGCAAATAATCTATGTGAAAGAATTTTGAAATAATTTACGTTAACTTCGAGAAAACCTGACTTTATAATGATAACTGACTATGGTCAAGTAGGGGATATTATAACAATGCAAAAGTATTAAACATTGGAAAACCTGTAAATGTACTATTCATGATAACAGATTAAAGAAAAAAATATGATTATTTCCATAGATGCAGGGAAAACATTTGATAATATTCAACATTCATTTAAAATTTAAAAAAAAAACAAATGTTCTTCTAGGTGGTGAAATACTCAAAGCATTTAATATCAGGAATAAGACAGCAATGTCTAATATCACTATTTCCATTCAACAATGAACCTAAATTCCTAGACAGCACGAAAAATTTAAAAAGGTATAAAAATTGATAAGGAAAAGTAAAAAAATGCCATTATTCACAGAATTCTGTAGGAAAAAAATCCACAATTAAGAGAATTAACAGATTAGTTTAATATGGGAATTATAAGAGCAATATACAAAGATTAGTTGCATTTTTATAATGAGCAAAAAAAATTAGAAAATAAATTTTATAAATAGTAATAAAGAATTTTATTAAATGATATGTATAAAATGATCCCTTTCTAATATTTTACATATGTGTATGCATAGAAGCATAGAAAAACAACCACCAAAATGTTAACCATGGCTTTCTACAAAATCTTATCTGATGTTTTTTCTTTCTTTTAAAAAGATTTCTGCATTACCTAATTTGCTAAATACATAGATTAACTTCATATTCAGAAATTTGATAACACTATATATAATCAATTTTTTAAATTATACTTTTATTTCAACTGTTTAGAGCTCACAGAGAGTAAAATGTAAACATAAACCTAGAAGTTAATGTTCATGTCTACTGCATTGCCAAATCTTCTAATTGGTGAAAAAAAAAAAATCTGTCAGGATAATTACTTAATGTCATAAACTCAAACTGTTGGTTCATTGATGTAATATTTAATTTTAAGCAGCTTTTTGAACCTCTTTGAGCATTAGAGAATCATCCAATTATCCAATAAACATTTGTTGAAAATCTAAATAACTTAAACAAAAATAGGCTTTTCTTTCCTTGGTGGAAATGACTGAAAGACAAGACAGGTTTAGTTAAAGGATTTAAGCTAGGCATTGTTTAGAAAGTATGTTTTGAGATCACTTAAAGGCACCAAGTGGAATTTTATTCCCATATTTACTTTATTCTACTTGCATGTTTTAATTTTTAATTTAAGTATTTTAAGATCTCTTATTTCCCAGTAAATGAACTGACTGATTTACATTTAAGACTATCACTAACTCGAAACTCCGACCTCATGAGTCACTTGATTGTTCTTCCTGGTATTAAACTTCTGTGAATAAACATTACTTGGGATGCTTATAAGCATTCAAGAACATCTGGCTTGCAGTCTTAATAAAATACGTCTTAAATTTTATAATTTTTTTAGTGAAAGCTCAGAAAAATTTATCTTGACTTGAGTCCTCTTTCCATCCCATTTATAAAAAATGAAATAATATTAGAACATTAAATTATTTTTAAAAAATTAAATACAAAAATAGTGTATGTATTATAAAAAATATGAGATGTTAGATTAATGTAAATGGATCATTCCAAACTTTAAAGCAATGGCTTAAACTAATCAGTCCCTCACTTACATGAATAAGTTTTTTAATAGCTCTATATGCTCAGCTTTGGGAATCATTCTGATTCATTAGCTTCTTTCATCCAATGCTGTTAAGTATCAATACTTATGCTCATTGGCATTGCCATCAGTTTTATATCAATCTAATTAGTATCCTTATATGTAGTCATGTTAATTAAAAAGGATGTCCATTCTCAAAGATGGAAATTTTATTCTCTTTCATAGTATTTGGTTTAAGAATGACAAATAATTATGAATAAGTACAAGAATACAAATTCATCTTGCAAAGAGAAAAATTATTGGGAGGCAGCTTGTTTCCCTGTCCCTTCGTGAGGAAAGTAATCTTGTGAAGGAGGCTTTACCCTATTCTGTGTCGGAGACACCCGAAATGAGAGAAATTGTGGTTATTTTTTGATTTATGTGAACCAAGTTATTAACCAAACCATATAGCCCCTGCCCTGAAGTACAGGTATGCTTTTTAATCCCAAATAATCTAGGGTGTATATTTTTAAATAAAATTAACTAAGTGATTTATGGATGTCTTCATTTGTTTTTTGCTACTCATTCCTTTATTCACTCATTCATTGCTGGATTATTACTTGATTGATTCATTCATGTGATGAAGAAATATATAATGAATATTTACTAGAGAGATGGTATTTTCAAATGGTCGAGAACATGCGTCATTGAGCCAGACAGCCTGGGGTTACATTCTGTCTCTACTATTTAATAGCTTTGTGTTTCAATTTCCTCCTCTGTAAAATTAGGATAATTTGGAAATTAATACTGGGAGAATATTAATAATAGTACCATTATCCATGGGTTCATATATGTTAAGGGCTTAGTCTGCCATAGGCTGTTATTGTCAGTCTGTCACTTTGTAAGTTCTTAATAAATATCAGCTATTATGACGTACTAAGTAGTGTAGACTCAGATAGTATTTGGTACTTGGTAAAATAATAATTCAAACTTTTAAAAGCTATTTTTAATCCACTTTATACATGTCAAATTTATAAATATTTCACTGTCATTATTAATCATTCTCATGTTGTATTTCCATATAAATTTATCTGTCTGCACCAATATGCATGGATTTGTTTTATAGAATAATTTTTTTATCGTTCTTTTCTATTGGATTATGAATTTCTTGACTTTCTTTATTCTTGAAATAATGAGATAAATACCTCAATCCTCTCTGATTTAAATGAGGAAATAAAAAATTATTTGCCAGGGCACAAGCCTAGGCCGTTGAAAGTTTTGTTCTCCTGATCAAATGGAGCTTCTTTATCACAGAAGAGCTGGGAGGAGGGAGAAGGAATTGCCTGTCCTCAGGGGAATCCTGTCATAGCAGGCTTGTATTGCTTTATTGTATGTGCATGCTTCTGCAAGTAGTTCGTTAAATTTCAGGCAGTAATGATCCAGGCCATAGCAAAATATATAAATTATGTGCTGAAATGTTAATTTGGAGATTACATGAACAGCTCTTTTCACAGGAGAGCAATCCAACCATGATCCAACCAAATATTCACAAACATCATCCAAGAACATTCTTGTCAGCGTATCCCTGGCTTTGTTCTCTCTTATTTCCTATTTCCTTTTACCATGGTTTCCAAATATCTTGAATAGATCACATTTTAGTATATTTGGCACCAAGCAGATTCCATTTTAATAAACATTTCTTAATTTCAGAATGAATTTAAGAAAATCTATGTCACTCGATTGGACACCCAGTGGTGTGCTTTGAACCACAGAGCAAGCCAAAAATTATTCAGGGATGTTCTGAATACCCAAGTAAAACTAGACTGATACTATAATAGTTTGTTCCACTCTTGTTATATTTCTAAAATGTAGTCATAGTTGTCAAGAATCTTGCTATTTGGTGAGTTATACTTTAGAGGGAGTTCATGTGAAACTTTCCAATCCTCTTATTAAAATATTGGTAAAGAAATCATGAGTAACAATGGCCATTATGCTGAGACATTCATTATGATTTTGATGGAGGTACTCCATGGTTCTGTCTCAAACATTCAGTAAGCTAATAAACATAGTGTTAAATTTGGCTGACTAAAGAGTTTTACTTTTAGAAGAATATTTTAAGAATAGTAGTGTATTAGTTCTCCAAAGAAACAGAACCAATAGATTATCTAGCTATTAATAAATGTGTGTGCGTGTGTGTGTGTGTGTGTGTGTGTGTGTGTGTGTATGGAGAGAAAGAGAGAGAGAGAGAGAGAGAGAGAGAGAGACAGAGACAGAGAGACAGAGAGAGACAGAGACAGAGAGACAGAGAGAGATTTATTAAAAGGTATTGGCTCACATGTGTTGGGAGGTTGAGAAATCTGCTATCTGCAATCTGAAAAACCAGGAAAGCCAATGGTATAGTTCTAGTCCAAGTTCAAAAACCTGAGAACCAGTAGCACTGATGGTATAAGTCCCAGTTCAAGGGCAGGAAAAAATCAATGTCCCAGTTTATACAGTCAGGCAGAAAGCAAATTGTCCCTTCCTCTGCCTTTTTGTTCTATTTGGGCCTTTGAGAGATTGGAGATGCCAACCCACACTGGGGAGGGCAATCTTTTTACTCAGTCTACTGATTCAAGTGCTAATCTCATCCAGAAACATCCTCACAGACACACCCAGAAATAATGTATAGCCAAATACCTGGGTACCTCATGGTCCAGTTACGATTACACATAAAATTAACCATCATAGATAGATAATGATAGTACCTTGACATTAGCAAATATCTAAGCTTTATAGTAAAGAGCTGTTTAGAAGGATGTCAGATAATGAATACATTTTATTTGTAATAATATCCTGATGGGAAAGATAGACTAAACTGATCATTTATTTTGATTAATTCACACAGAGATGTGGGAAAATGATTGAAGAATTATATAAAAGGAAATAGTCTCTCCAAATATATGCCTTAAAAAGATTATTCTTGCACCTGGGAGGTGGATCATTGAGGGGTTCTGTTCTAGAGAGAAAGAAATCAATTAGGCAACTCTTGAAGATTACCCAGGCAAGAAATGGTTGAATCATCATCCAAACATTTTTGCCGAGATTGGCAAACTTTTCTGTAAAAAGCCAGATAGGGAAGATTCTAGGTTTTTCAGGCCATACAGTCTCTGTTGCCACTACTTAACTCTCCCATTGTAATGTGAAAGTAACCACAGACAATGCATAAATGAATGCACATGGCTGTGTTTCAATAAAACTGTATTTATAGACCCTGATATTTGAATTTCATGTAATTTTTGTGTCACAAAAGGTTGTTCCAAAAATTTTTTTCAACCACTTAAAATGTAAAGATCATTTTTAGCTTTCAGGCCATGTAAAAATAGGCAGCAGAATAGATATGCCCCACGGCTACAATTTCCCCGGATCTGCAATAGAGCCAGTGGTACTAAAGAAGAGAGAAAGGAGCTCGAGTGACTTTTAGGAGATAGAATGTATAGGATTTGGTGACTGATTTAACGTTGGAGGCTGAGGGAGAGGGCATGGCCTTGGATGGGTCACAGCATTCTGGCCTGGTAAAATACTGGTGCTATTCATCGATGCAGAAATCCAGAAGACATAAGCTGGGTCACAGGAGGGAGCTAAACCTGAGATTTAGACTTGCTAAGTTGATATGTCAACAGGATACACAAAGGGAAACACACTTGAAGTTCTTCACCTTTTGAGCATTGGAGTGAAGTAAAAGAGAAGTGAAGTCTTAGAAAGCAAACCTCAAATTGTGAATCTTTTTATTAGAATGACTCGCAAACGTGTAGATAAAATCTAGAAAATTTTTTTGTTGAAATTTTAATTCTATTTATTTATTTATTTTTGTATTTGCTTTCTTTTTTTTATTTCAAAGTATTATGGGGTACAAAAAATTTTGATTGCATGAATTACGCTAGAAGATTTTTTTAATAGTTACTCTAACTGATATGCTTTTGCTCTCCAATATCACGACTTGAAGATATTCATATCTGAGATGAATAAAATGTTAATAAGGAAATCTCTGTGATTGAAGCCAAAAACAAACAATGCTAAATAGCAAATAATGTATCGGTTCATCAGAGAAGAAATAGAGGACAAACCAGGGAACACAAGAGTGGTTTCCCAAGGAGGGAGACAAGACTGGCTGACTATGGTTGCCAAATCAGCTTTTGCTGAGTAACCGAGAGAGCCAGGCAGAGTTGGGCAAGCCAAAAATCGCCGAAAGCATCCCACATCAGGGCTACTACAGCCCTTTCCTAAGCAAGGTTCACAGGGCAAGGCCAGTTAATAGCTGGCCTCTTGCTGGTTCCCAGGGATATTTAGAGCTGTTGTGAGTATGTATTAGGTTAAACCATCCTTGTATACCTGGAAAGAATTTAAATTGTTTTATCTAATAACTATTAATATGAAATATAAATGAATCTTTATATAAGAATTTATAGATCTGTGTTTGAATTGGGAGAGTATGATTATCTAGTAAGCTAGCTAACTAGCTTAGTGATATATAGGGGGAGTGTGTGTGTACATATGTGTATACATACGTACGCACACACGGTATCAGTATATTCAGGTGGCTAGTATTTCATTCAAGATTTTGCATCTAAATTTATACGTAAATAAAACTGTGATTTTTTTTCTAAGATTGTTATCTGGTTTTGCAATCAAGGTTTACCTCCCTCATGGAATAAGTTGGGAAGCATTACCTTTTACTCTATTCTATGGATGAGTTTATATACAATTGAAAATATATGTTACTTGAATATTTGGAACAATTCACCAGTAAAAGCATTCTGATTGAATTATTTTTGTGAGTATATTTAACTACTGATTGAAATAATGATTCTAAGGCAAGTTATTCATACTTTCTGAGTAAGTTTTGGTAATTTATGTTTTCTGCAAAATTAACCATTTATCCAAGTTTTCAACTCTGTCATAAAATTTTTTATTAGTCTCATAGTATGCTTTAATCTCATGATTAGTTGGATTCTCTTTTTAAAATTCTTAATTGCTACTTAATAGTGCATCCAGGTGGGAGAATATCTGGAACTCAGAAATGCTTCCAGTGATAAAAATTATTGGACAATTTCAGTACCATACAGGCAAAACCATTGTGAGTTAAGATGCCTCAGGAATGAAGACTTGTATCATCACACCAGGTAAAAAAATCTTGCCCAGGTAAGGTATTTACTGTGTCCCAAGATCATGGAATGGGTGATTGAAGAATAAGTTATAGATACTTACCGTGGCCTTTGATCTTTTACAGAAATGAGGAGTGTGGTATCCAAAATCATTTCCTTTTTCTTGCTATGTCATGTATATATATTCATTGACTCAGGAATCCATTATTGAGGATTATATTTTGTATATTCATTAATTTTTCTTTTCCTTTTTACCCCTATTTTCTTTACTTTTTGCTCTATTTTATTTCTTCATATGTTAACATCCATGAAATATGTGTGTGTACATTTTTGCACATGTTGACATCTCGGAAGTTGGAATCTATCTTACAACTAATGCCATGTTATAGTTTAATGACAATATTTCTTTTTTTGTGTGTAACATTGATAATCATGTATCTTATAAATGACAAAGTCTTAGATTTGTTTAAATTCAAAAAGTAGGATGTATTGACAGTGATTAATTTTATAATCTTATATTAAAAATTATAGAAAATCAAGATGCGATTGTTACTGTAATAGAGAAGGAAGAAACGTCACCCAGAAATACCAGACTCAGTCAGTAAATGAGACCAAGCCTGTCCACTAGGCGAGAATATGAGGGTGTTCTCTTTTTATGAGGTAAAGTTGTGTTATGTTAGACTGGTGTGTGCAACACATGCTATTAGAGTTTGGAAGACTGAATATGCAAGAAGGGTAAATGTTGGGCAATCAATAATAGACTACAGTGGACATCTGTCATATGTATATCCAAAATCGTGTGCTTTTCTAGTCATTGTGAATCCTTCCTTCTTCAGGCAAAACTCTAAAACTACATTTTCCAGACATTTGAAAGTGCACAGGTGACTGGCTTCCACCAAGCAGATGCACCAAGAAACAAAGAGGTTGGAGGAGAGAAAAAAAAATTCAAACAACTCGTGTGGTAAGGAAGAAATGATGTAAGTTACAAGTGGTAAGACTGATGTGATTGTCGGAACCACGCTGAAGAACGAAAACCTCATTTCTTCAGATGTAGAATCATTTCAGTGGTCCCTCGTTTGGAATTCACACTATTGAGTTGTATCATGGGGATTATTTCAAGCTGGAGATTAAAGAGATAGAAATGGCAGAAAGTCAGTAAGATACTAAGTCTAGGGCTCTGGGAAGCAGTTTATTTATAGGGTGTAGGATAAAGCTATGGGCTGGAAAGTTAGAAACAAATGGGATGCAGAGGAACTTAGGAAAGCTTAGGATAATAAGCAAACATTGTGATAGGAAAAAATATAAAACAAAAGACATTTACACACAAATATTGTACAAAGAGCTTGATTTAAAGACCCTCCACCACCACCACCACCACCCCCGACCCCCGCCAGTGTCAGGGATTACCCTTCTATTGGTTGCCCACTTCTTTGCTCTTATTACCACTGGGGCCTGAAAGACACACACACAGGGATAGGTCAGCCCAGGAAAGGAAAAGAAGTCAATGGCAAAATTTTCCTTTTCCTCTCTCATTTTGGAGTTGTCACCCATATTGCTCCTGAGGGGAAATTTTGCCCACTGTTTTCTCCTCTCTTTACACATAAAAATTCAAACTGAACAGTCTCTAGAGGACATGCCCCTTGCAGTAGTTGGTTTCAGCTACTAGATTCCCAGAGAAGCCCCTGAGGATCCATGCTCCCCACTTTTGCAGTATTTACATTGAACTTGGCATTGTATAGCAGTTGAAGCACAGAGTCGTTTAAGTTAATGAATGGCTTCCTAGAATAAAGTCAGAACAAAGTACAAAGATCCATCTTAATTAATTTCTGCTCCAAACTGCTTTTATTCAACTAAAGTGTGATCCATTAAAAAAAAAGATGTTTCTCCCATTGAGAGTTGGAATCTATGTCTTCTCCCTGCATATCTAAGTGGGTTATGTCACTGCTTTAACCAATAGAATACAGTGAAACTGGCAGTTCTGGGACCAGGATTTAAGAAACTGACAGCTTTCACTCCTCTGTCCTGGAACACTTGCTCTTGGCCACTCTTGGCCATCTGAACCTCCATGTAAGAAGTCCTAGTACTGCACTGCAGAAAAAACATGGTGAGGTCCTGACTTCCAGGCAGATGCCCTGTGCACTGCTTATCGACTTGGCTAAGTCTGGTGAGACAGAACACACTCGCACTCAACGAGTTATACGAAGCGGGTTTATTACATAAAGACAGACAGCAAGAAACAGAGGAGCTTTAGGATCCACTGTGAGCTGGTCCTTCAAGGCTCAGCAAAGCTGCCTGGGGTAGGTAGCTGGAGTCTCAACTGGGAGTGCCCCACTTACACCACAGCTGAGGGACCCAGAAAGGCAGCCCACCCCAGGTTATACACTCAAGTGCAACAGGACTCACTGGGTGAAAGTTTTGAAGAACATCCTGCTTCCTGGGGAGAGAGGAACAAAGCCCAGGCTGTCCCAGGCAGTTTTTCCCTAACTCAAGATGTCACATTCTCTAGGAGGGACAGGAACAAGGCCTGGGCTGTTTCAGGCAGTTCCTCTCTATCTCATGATGTTATATTCCCAGCAAATTCTACAGTTATTCTTGAGAACTGCAAGCAAGAAAGCAGGAAGGACTGGGTCAATTCGAGGCCACCTAGGGGACTGTCTTGCACCAACACTGCATGGAAAGGCACCCAGCTGAGCCTAGTCTCCCAGCCTTTTCTTGCAAGACTCCAAGTTTATGAATAAGGGTGTCTTGGACCCTCCAGATGAGCCCAAGCCACCAGCTGAGTACCACTGAATGACCCCAAGTCAAGAAGTGCCCAACCACATTATGCCCAAATGCCTGAAACACAAAACCATGGATATACAACCACATGCCACATAACAATATTTTAGTCAACAATGGACCACATATACAATGGTGGTCTCATAAGATTATAATGAAGCTGAAATATTTCAATCACCTAGAGGCATTGTAGCTATCATAACATCATAGCGCAAGGCATTACTCATGCAAATCTATGATTAAAAAATAAATCAAGGAAACTACCACAGACATATTTCTGGAAATAGTGACATCTCCTCAAGAAGAACCTCAGGCAGCTCCTTCAGAAGGTATTCCAGTGGAAGGCATCATCATCATAGGAGATGGCAGCTTCATGCCTGTTATCGCCCGTGAAGACCTTCCAGTGGGACAAGATGTGGAGGCGGAAGACAGTGATAGTGATGATCCCGACCTTGTGGAGACCTGGGCTAATGTGTGTGTTTGTGTCTTAGTTTTTAACAAAATACTTAAAAAGTAAAATACATAAATAAATTTTAAAATAGGAAAAAGCATATAGAAAAAATTATAAAGAAAAAATATTTTTGTCCAGCTGTGCAATGTGTTTGTGTTTTAAGCTGGGTTATTACAAAAGAATTAAAAAGTTAAAAAAATTCAAAAGGTTATAAATCAAAAAGTTATAGTAAGCTAAGGTCAATTATTGTTGAAGAAAGAAAACTTTTTAAATAAATTTACTGTGGCCAAATATACAGTCTTTATTAGGTCTGCAGTAGTGGACAGTATTGTCCTTGGCCTGCACATTACTGGCCACTCCCTCCCCGACTTACCCAGAGCAACTTCCAGTCCTGCAAGCTCCATTCATGGTAAGTGTCCTATACAGGTACATCATTTTTTATCTTTTATACTGTATTTCGCTGTCCCTTTTATACTTTTGGATATGTTTGGATACACAACTACTGACCATTGTGTTATAATTGCCTACAGTATTTGGTACAGTAACAAGCTGTACAGGTTTGTAGCCGAGGACAAATAGGCTGTACCATACAGCCTGGGTATGTAGTAGGCTGAACCATCTAGGTTTGTGCAAGTCCACTCTGTGATATTTTAAAAGTGATAAAATTGCCCAGTGATACATTTTTCGGAACACATCCCCATTAAGTGATTCATTACTGTAATTATACAGTTTTTGTTTACACCACCAAATTTTGGGATAGTCAGTTACACAGTCATAGATCATCAGAATAAAAGTATGGCTGAAAAGCTGCTTGTAAATACTATTTTTATAAATCTGCCATAATTTCTCCTTAATTTACTTCATAATTTTAGAGCTACCTTCTGTTCTTTTTGGTGAGTACTTTAAGAATTGTTGTCCCTTAAGCCCCTCTGTTAAGGAGCTAATGAGCTGGCAACATAAGCTTATGCTCATTTGGGAGTTCCACACTGAAGAAGCAGTAAAATGAATAATTTTTTATTAAAAAATAATATAAAATACAAATCTTCCTCTTCTATCTCATTGTCGCTTCTATTCTATTAATAGTAAGTAAAGCATTGACATTCCTGCGTTTTATAGTTACTAGGACACGTTTTGGTTTTGCACATTTTTAAAATAGGAGGGGAAGCCCCACAGTGGCTGCACTCCAAGCTTCATCCACCTAACGCCTACTAGGCAGAGTGGGTGAAGCTATTTGTGAATCTATAAAGCGTTTGGGCTCCTCCTGGGTAAAATGTGGCGTTTGAATTATAAGACCATTATCATTAACAATTGGCAGGAGACTGCTCTCATTTCTCCTGGAGAGATTGCAGGCCTTGCAGGATGTTTCTTTAATCACCACGCTGCCCTCACCTGACAGAGGCTTGCACTGCTTGAACGGGAGCCCACTCGGCTCCCTGAGCCCCCAGCATCCCTTTGCTCTGAGGAGCAGGAGCACAGTCTAGGGCGAAGAAATGACATGCCTTTGCCAGACAAAGTGGTTATGGCAGTTGGTGAATATTACCTAGAATATTGCTTCAGGGGAATTAAATGTAAGAAATGTCATAGAAGGAAAAAGGGGTACAGTTAGGTCAGCTTCAGCCATCAGCTTAATCAGTCTGTGCACACACCCTAGACGTTCTTGTACAGCACCTATGAGCCACCTTTGAGTTGACATACATAACTCCATAATGTCAACAGCTTTTATTTAGTAAACTAACAGCAGCTGTACATTACAGAATGCCTATTGTATGCTAGCGCTCTGAATCCTTTTGCTCATTTCATCATTGTAGTAGTTCTATAAATCGGTATTTTTTATCATATCGATGGCTAATCTGAGCTGCAGGAGGGTTAGCAGTCTGCCCAGGGTTACTGAGTTATGAAACGGCATTAACAGGATTCAGCCACTTTCTGATACAAAAGTTGCTCTTCTTTCCACGTCTATATACTAAATTGATACGACGGGCCTGGAATTCACATGCTTTAAAAAAACAAGCAAATAAACAATAAACTAGAAATGTAAGAGTATTGGAGGAAAGTGTCTTGCTCTGATGAAGTTTCTAAAAGGGGTATTTACCAGTAAGGACATAGTGATCCAACACTGAAAGAAACACTTGAAAAACACAAGAGCAGTAAAGAATAAAAATATACACTAGTAAAATGCTTACTAGTGTCCAGGACTCTCCAAAGTACTCATATATTAACTCTCCAAAGTACTCATATATTCATCCTCTACAATGACTCCATGAGACGGGTATTGTGAATAGACCCATCTTACAAACAAGGAAGCTGAGGCGGTGAGAGGTTAGACAATATGCCCAAGTTTGCACATCCGGCGGTAGTGAAGCCGGGCTGTTAAGTCAGGAACCTCGCTTCAGAGTCCAGCCCCTTAATCTGGAACGTATTGGCTGGAGTCGGAATCCCGGTTGTGCCACTTTCTAATTTTGTGACACTACTTAATTTTTCAGAGCTGTGTTTTCCTCATCTGTAAAATAGGGATGATGACATCCAACTTACGGAATTGCTGTGAGAATTACACAATGATGCCCGGCCCATAGTAGGTTCTCAGCAAATGTTAGCACCTTCTAAATTCCTGGCTATTTCCCCTGTTTCTCCCCTCCTTTCTCTCTCACTCTTGCTCTTCCCTCACCCTCTCGCCCTTTGGTTCATAGTGGCTGCCTCATGTGCTTCAGCGCTGTTTGCATCCACAACGCACCCTGCCTTCCAGCGGGTAGTGGTGCCAAGAGCAACAAGGACGGTGCTCGGAACCTTTGCCACACTCAGCTCTTCCTCCCCCTTCATCCGAGGCAATGCCACAAAAGGTCACTTCAGTACGAAGTCTGATCGAGGCCCTGGGGTGGGAAAATAGCTGTTGCTCTAAAGATCAAAACTAGTCCGATGGAGAGTTCAAGCATGTCCCTGCAGGAAATGCTGGTACCAGAACTGGGGTTGGTCCAAGACTGTCTATTTGGTGACAACACCATTGTAGTAAAGTCTGCTTTTGGATTTGTCTGCATGAGGCCCGTAGAACCAGAGCTGAGGAAACATCAGCTGGACTGGCACAGCCCTTATTTCTTTCATATCCCCCTTGTCAACTGTTTGAAACTGAGATGGCTAATTTTGTGCCTGACAAGAAAGGACGGATCATTTTCTCGGATGCTGTTATCAGCAGAGTCAGAGCTGGTACACTCTCCGAGGGAGTCCCTGAACCACAGGTTACTGGCAGGCAGACAAACACTCGCTGACAGCCATTTGTGACCAACTATGAAACACCATCTGCTGTGGTCGGGGGAGGAACAGCTCCAGCAAGTTGAGAGCATTGTAGAGCCCCTTCCCTGTGTTGACTCAGGAAAGCCCTTAGGTATCCCTAAAGGAAAACCGATTTTGTACTCCTGGATGATATATATCATCCAAATTTGTACATATGTAAATTTTAGAATGTTGATGTTTTTGTAGAAGTAAAAAGAGTCAAATTCATCTTCATATTAAAATGCAGAGATTAAACCACTGTGTCCAGCAAAAACAATACTGTGAAGTAAATACAGGCCAAAACTAAACAGAGTTCCTTTGGAGATTTGAATCAAATTGTGCTTAGACATCATCAAAAGGACACGAAGACTGTGGATTGGTATGTCCTTGATGTTTTAATATGAGATTTAAAAAAAATCTTATTATTCCTCCGCTGGGGGTGGAGCTGACAATTTCTGGAAAGAGTTCTACTTTACGATTCAAGATGATTGTCAAGAAAAAGACTGTTATTTATCATGAATAATTAAAACGTTATTCAGAAGCAAAAGACACTTTACTGAGAGGAAAGGTTTCAGGTCTTTAAGATACTTAGGAAAAGGGAATCTTCTTGCTCATTAACTTTAATAAGGCACACAGCCAAAGGCATAAGCCAACTCTGTCCCTCTCTGGTTGAAAGTCTGGGCTTTCATTTTCAGGAGTCTTAATAGTCCTGTCTCATGATTAAGTAATGAGAGCTGGCATCAAAATATCTGAAGTTTAGCTGATCTTGCATGTATTCTTATAGGCCTAGGGAAGATCGTAAAATAAATGTTTTAAAGCCAAACATACAAGCAAATTAGATAGAGAGAGAGAAAGAGAGAGACAGACAGACACATACATGCTTTCACAGCAGAAAAACGCCAGAGTTACTGACTCTGTTTGAACTCAGGGGGCTTGGCTGGGGTTACAAGGTTTCCTAGAGAGAAATACTTAATACAGTTTAAAATATCTGATTTCTGTAATCTAGCTCTCAACTGAAAAGTCAGTCCATGGCTTCATTCCGGTTAAAACCTATCGGAATGTCCATGCTTATGTCTTTTCGAAGTTCTTAAGATGGAAGAGATTGTGGCTGTGTGTCCTTGCATTTTAATCTCCTAGAACAGAAGAGGAGCTGCTGTTCTGAAGCTGAAATCCAATAACCTGGAGTGAAGACTCCAGATTGTCCCTGAAAAAATCTATGCCCGGGAGGGAGAGGAGGGGCAGAGGTGGCGGCCCAGGCCTTTATGAATCCCATCACACCAAAGCGTGGGCATGACCTGCTCATGGGAACATAACACATCGGTGATGGAGGATAAGGGAAAAAGATTTAAATGTGCTTTCACTTATGGCCGTGCAATATGAAAAACAAATCTAAACATTTGTCTGTAGAATCAGGTGATGATTGGCTGTCTGCTGTCTCAAGGGGAGCAGGGAAATGGTCCATGCACCTGCCACCTAATTCAGTTTAAAACCTGACACATTTACCAAGAGTGGGCTGGCATAATGAAGTTCATTCAGGCTGTCACTGGAGTCAATAACTTATCCCCAACTGCTTTTGTTTCAGCAGCGGCAGTGCCTCTGATCGGGCTGAGGTACTTATTCAAGTAAAATTTATTTTCAATTGCCAGCCATAATGCCACGGGCACAAGCCTGGCTTTGACAGGACCTTTTGCTCAAGGCTGCACTATTGTTAAAGTTTGTGTCCATTGTCTGGGGTCTTTGATCTGTCAAAGCTGCTTAACAAGCTGGTTAAAAACTGTTTCAGATAACAGGTGTGTCCTTTGAGGACACAGGGACATTTTTCAGCTCCTTTAAAAGACTGGTTTAAGGACTGACTAAAATTTACAAGCTGGTTGGTGGTGATATATGTAAAGCACTTTTAAAACAAGAAAGTGAGGTTTAATTTCTTTACTTCCTTGGATTTCTGCAACAAGCAATCTTTTTGAGTGAGAGATTTAAGAGACATATTTGTTTTTTAAATCAAGTCAAGTGTTAAATTATTTGTATGTAGATTTGCATGGAATTAGCTCAGTGCACAGTAGAGGAGCGAGAGGCCGCTGCAAAGCCCACAGAAAGGCCAGTGGTCAGGGCATGGTCAACCAGTTACACCTGAAGATTTGAAAGTCATCTAACTTCCAGAAAGGGCAACTTGCCAGCAAAAGATGCTAGGAGTACATTAAGACAGTTGGAAATGTATTCCTTTTCCTAACTCTCATGCCAGAAAAACTAAAATTAGACATAGAAGTTCTCTTTGGGGGCCAAATTATTTCTTCCTATTCATCTCTGAAACACCCCCATATTTATCCGAGGGAAATACACTCAGCTGCCACTTTTCAAGTCTATCACAAACTGTCTTACTCCCTCTCCTCTATGGCAGTCATTTTGTTTTGGCTGAAGATTAATGGGGCTAAAAAGAGGTAGGGCTTGAACCGGGTGACACAATTGGGTCATTTACACTAGTCATCTGCATAAAGCTGCTTCCAGTTCACCAAACCCTCTTTGGGAAAGAGCAGAAATTAGAGTGAGTCTTATAACTCTGACAAACCTCGGTCAAATGCCTTCCACTAAACACCTAACTTTCCAGGTATTTTTAAATTGGGTCAGAAATCAGAAGGTAAAAGGTTAAACAGCCCAGCAGTATCTTTTTAGTTCAAAACCATCTCTGAAGGAAGGAATCAAAAAAATTAACCTAAAATAATTATGTTCATTCGTTTTCTTCCTAAAAAGTTAAGTCTGAATGCAGCTATGATACCTAAAGAAGTTTCTTTAATGCTTTTTAAAAGAGGAGGTTAAAAAAGAAACAAAATAGGAAATTTTTATTTTTAAAAAAATGTTTTTAAATTCTTATTCCCCACAAAACAAAGCAAAACGAAACGAAATAGAAAAAGAGGAGCGCCGTAAATACGTTTACTACCTGTAAAAAAGCCCTTAGTACATACAAGAAAGTTCTCACTACACGTAAATGTTTAATATGTTATAGAGACATCCTCGATCAGTGGGAAAGGGAAAGGAGAATCAATAAATTCAATCAATCATTTTGGGGAATGCAGTTAGTTACGTAGGGAAAAAACCAATTTTGGTTCTTACTCTGCACCGTACTCGGGAGTAATTCTCAGGTGGGGGCACGGTAGCTCTAATCTGGGTGGAGGCTGTTTAAAATTGGGCAAGATATTTGCTTCTCTAAGCATCACTTATAACTGTTACTCATTCATAAAATGGGGACACACATTATAGCTACCTGAAGAGAATGGTTTGAGGATTAAATACAATAATTTTTAAAAAGTAAATGTGGGCCTTGGCTAGTACTAGTTTTTTTAATTTACTCTCATTATTTACTTACTAAGGTAAAAGAACAGTGGATATCAATTGTCTTGGTACTGGAGGCCTTGACAAAAGCATGAAAGTAATCAAGAGTAAACGAATGCATATGATATAACTACATATATTTATAAGTCCTCTGTGTGTTAAAGAAAATAACCAAAATTAAGAGACAAAGGACAAACTAGAGGAGATATTTTTAAGAAATTATTTACCACTTTTTACATGAACATCTCACAAATTAATTAGCAAAATACCAGGATTCCAACAGATAATTCAGTAAAAAACATAAATCAATAATTCCCATGAAAAGGAAATATTATTTTTTGATAAGTATAATGCCGGAATATAACTTCTGCGGGCCCAGGAACTTTGTCAATATTGTTTACTGTGGCATCTCCAGGATCTAGGGCAGATTCCAACACATAGCAGATGCCCCCCTCTCCCCCAAACTTCATTATTTAATAGAAAAGCATTCCTCTTTGCTATCAAAAAACCCACAATTTTAAGTAAGTAGAGAAGAAAACAACACTAAGTATTTAAAAAGCGGTATATACACAATTGTTTATTCAAGCTGATTTATAATAAACACTGAGGAAAACTAAAAACACAAATACGAGAAGAAAGGCAAGTTTTCATCTTATAACAGGAAAAAAATAATTCTAATTTTTCTCCTTCCAGCATTTACTTTAAAGACAGACAAAAAAAAAAAATGGTTCTGATTTAAACATTCTATTTGAACTTCCATAAACCTAAAGGCATAAAACACTCTGCAGGAGCTGCTTTGTTACTTTCATAAGAATTGGATTTAGGATGAAACTAAAGAGATGTCAGT